>JANAVB010008798.1:3420627-3489109 GCA_029216955.1 Iris pallida | reverse complement strand
AAAATTGGGTAGTCCTTTGAGACATTAAGGGTTACGGACCCAAAACCACTGTTGTCCACTATTTATTTTTGTGTAGAATAAGTCTTGTAGGAGGATGGCTTAGATGCCTTAATGAGTTCTCAGACATTTTGAATATTCGACGTGCTTTACAGGAAGCACGGACATAACAACACTACAAGGTAGTACTCCATGCTACTGTGGGGTGACACCACAAGTGGTACCTTAAGAGGGTAAAGCCTCGGCTTCGTGCCATGTTATAGAGGCGTAGAACCGCACATAGACAGGTAGTCTAATGCTGTAGAATAAAAGTGGTAGGCAGCACTACAAAGAAGCTGATGACCTCATGTTGCAGGGGTGTGATACCACCAAGAGGTACCTAGAGAGGAAAAGCCTCATGCAAGCCATCACAGCGGCGTAACACCCACTACACCAAAATACATAATAGTGACTGACTTCCGTTGCTAAAATGGTCATTTCCGTTGGTAAAACAAAATAGCAACTGAACAACGACTAAAAGTTTTCGTCGCTGATTACTTGGTCGTTGTTTACATTTCATCGCTAATCCATCAGTACACCGACTAACTAGCGATGGAAATAGCGACTACATATTAGCGAATAACCATCGACTAACGTAACAGTCGCTCAATTAGCGACAGATTAGCGACTAAACAGCGATAAGGTCCGTACTCTGATTATTTGATACTTCATTTAGCGACAAAATTTTGGTCGCTAGTTAGTAGTAAATAGTTGCTTATTAGTCGCTAAGTATAATTTTCTTACAAATGTTAGTCACTAGTTAGTCGGTAAATAGTTGCTAGTTAGTCGCAAAGTTTAATATAGCACTTGTATTGCTAAATTATTAGTATTTTTCAGAATTCTAGAAACCATGCTATGCACAATCTGTGGTAGATTCATAATAATATAAACCAGTACAAACAATTTAGCGTGATAAGAATAACCAACAATAACTAAAACAACAACAATAACACACACAAAGTACACAAACAAAGAAACTAATAACTATATATCATATCCATGTCCAATTATATCCATCCATCGACTATACACCATAGAAAAAGATAAACTAATACAAGTACTAGCTAATGTAACTGGTGATACAAAAGCATACAAAATCAAGACGATGGTGGCTACATCCTGCCCATAAATTACGTCATTAACGTAGATAAGGATGTCAGGATTAACAGTTGCATCACCAGCACCATATATGTCACTGCACCACCCATGCATGCTTGAGACACCAAGTATTGGATTTAGTACACGCTTAGTCAATTCAACCTGCAATTAGAAAGCATAGCTAGAAATTAAAAAGTAATATATCTCAAGTCATTGAATCATAACGTGCTATGGGAGCCAGATAAGATGTGCATGACGTAATGCACTTACCAGGTAAAGGCTTGCTGTAAGCCTGAATATGCAGAAGATGAATAATCAATAGTACCCGTATTTCCAATAGAGGGGCCTGAATATGCAAGAAGAGTAATAATCAATAGCTAGAAATTGTAAACAATGCATGCATTACTTGAATCTAGCTCAAACAAATTGTAAGTAATTTTTACCTACTATGCTTTAGGAAGAGTCAATACAGCTTGATAAAACTAAATAGTCGGGAAACAAAAAAAACCTTGCCTTACAATCCATTAGAAGGATTATAAATTTTAGGAAACGCTAAGAAATCTTAATCTAATATCCATGGCGAGAAATTCTTATGCAAATTTATTACTCCCTATTATTTACATATGCTTATACCCTCAAAAAAAATTACACACCTCATAAGGGGGAACTAAGCCATTTTTGCTTATCAATTCGGTTCCACCTAAAAAAATCTCGGTCCGTATTCTCAATTTCTCTATATGGAAAACTTCAGTCATATGAGGGACAAAGATCGTAGGTCATCATCTACCACGAAAAGTGATACAGATGTAATCCTAATAGCAGATGATACTGCTGAAATAGCAAAAGAAGTTGGGCTGGGACGATCAGTCTAATAAACTTCAATTGTATTCAAACTTCAAATTAATTTAGGGAAAAAATCATCTCGGCACAAACCACATGATGCACAACTTTAATTAAGAATCAATTGCACTAATCTTTGCATGCAACATGAAAAGAAAGTACCTAATAAACAAATAGAAACTTAGATAATCTATGATGCCAATAAATCTTTTACCCAATCTTTTACATGTAATGAGGGCCATCAAGCATATAATTTCTACCTATAAAATATCTGACTATCAATTGAAGTTCCAAAATAAATGAAAGCAAAAAATTGGAGTCAGCAAATTCATGAGTTCGAAATTAATATACCACTTGGAAGCAACATTGATAATGAGAACCTTTCCAGTATAAGTACTCATGCCCACATTATTGCCATTGATATCCTGTCATAGTGAATATAATTATAAGATAATAAATAAATCAATATCATCTTCTTAGTCTTCTTCCATCAGGATGGGATAGGATGTCACGGCCCAGTCCCAAAAATATATGGGATTTGGGCATAACCTGGTCAGCTGATACAGCCTAGAGTGAGCTACCCAATTTAATGGACTCACTTAGGTGTACTACGCTGTAAATATAACTATACTAACAAATAGCAGGCAATCTCTAAATCTCATCCACAGAAATAGTAAAGGAAAGTACTAAAATAAATGCAGAGTAGTCTGAATATCCATATTACAACAAAATGAATCCAGAGTCTGGTGGGAAAAAACCCACAGTACAAACCAAATGAAAATATGGAAACGGAAAGATAACTAGCCAAGAGCAACGGCTAACTAGATAATGAAGCTCTCAACCAAAATAGTAGCATACCTTGGATCAATAAAACTCCTCAGGAAGCACCTTGTAGTCCTCTACTACGCATCCTGTCTCAACTCCGGAACCGTATATCGTCAAGTACAGATGCTCGTCGGGATCTAGAAAGGAACCAGGTCCTCAGAAGACATAGCAATATAAAAAAGGAACATGCCATAAAGTAAATACTAATATAAACATAAAGGGTGAGCTAGCCAGTCTAAGTGAATGCATATGAAAACAACTTTGGAACGTATGGGTGGGTAGATAAGGAAATAACATCGAGTCACGGGCCGATGTTGGATCACGAGCCGATGTAAACATACATGCACTAGTATACCTCCCGACCGTACCTAACGTGCAGCTAGTGGCCACTGTCGGACATATTCCTAATGTATGTATGGCCCATAACCGGGTATCCATGCCCATGATCGGGTCACACTGAGGCTAAAATAATAATTGTTTGTCCTATATGCATGCTGGTTGTCTTTCCTGCCCCAGGAAATGTATAAGTCATATCCATGACCCAAACATCTACTCCAATGCAAAGTCAGCTAGCTAGAACCATCATTACTATATATGTGTTGTCACATGTGCTACTCGCACCGATGGCCAGTCGAGAGCGTCAGCTCGTGCCATGACTTGATCTCACTCGATGCCGTGTCGTAAAGCGTTTCACGGTCATGGGAGTCATAGTAACAACTCCGTAACTGAGGGTATGTCACCTAGAGCTAAGTCGTGAGTATACAAAACAAGGTGTCAATGTCATCATCGACTATACCCAAGGCAATCCTCGAACTTTTCTAACTAAGTCGATACAAGCAAGAGTACAATTAAATACGTTTAAACCAGTAATACAAGGCAAGGTATACTTGCCTGCAACTTCGAAATATGCAAGCAATGCTCCGGTCCCTCCTATCTCGATCGTGTCGTCATGGAGACCTAAAATACAATAATCAAAGTTTACGATATGTTAAGTAAACCCTCATGATCATGACTTGATCATGAAGCCCTATAAGTAAACCACTACATATTCTTAGATTAGGATGAATACAAGCGTGTCATGATCAATCTATATAATGTGCTCTCATCAACCTAGCAATACAAGTTGTTATGTTACCCTTAAGTGTGTCAAGGGTCTGGTGGCAGTAAAATGTGTGGGTAACTTCATGTTAACACATGAAGTCTCATGCACATATATATGCTATCAATTCATACATAGGTTCTTTAGTGAAATAATATTGCATATACACGTATAGGAAGATCATATAAAATTGGAAGGGTTTTATATATATATATATATATATATATATATATATATATATATATATATATATATATATAATATATACATACAATATACGGTGAGCATATGCTTATTTTTGGAGGTTTTTTTCTTTGGAAAGGAACTTATATATATATATATATATATATAATATATATATATATATATATATATATATATATGCAACTCTAACATCACTATATGATTAAAAGTGTTGGTACCCAATAGTCCTACAATGATGGCATAACCATCCAGGGAAGAGATGACGGCAATGGCAGGAACACCGTGGCTTGGCGAGATTCGAACGGTCGGGGGGACTGTTGGAGGTGGTGTCACGACCCGCACCCAGTGTAGGGGTACGAAAAGTGGGTACGTCCAGCCTATGCTGCAGTATCGACGGTAGAACGCTGTTCTAGGTCACAATCACAACTAATACTATATGATATAATCTCCAAACGGAGGACAATCTCAGAAGGATACAACCTCAATCACAAAACTAGAGGTAGATAATCAGCACGATGAAATGCTAACATCCACAAGAGGGATACAACCAAAAATGAATAAGTCAAGTGTTTAACAAACATAAAATCTCAATATCTAAAATGAAATACTTCTACAAGACAAACAAGAAATAAGAAACAAAACTCTAGACATCTACTCCAAGCTCTACTAGTGTCCTCTAGACTAGGTGTGATCCTCCAAGTTACCTGTAAAAATTTATCAACAGGTCCAATCAGGACAGGAACTAATACATATCTCTCACACAGTTCATATCATGACAGAAAATATAAAGCAAGCTATAGAATAAAATACATGAAAATTGTAAGAATAAACATGAAGAGGAAGAGAGAATATGATAACAAAAGATATCTGTATATGGTAATAGAGAACTGTAAGTGACTAAGTGATTTAGACTATAAGATAGTTATGTGAATGGCTTGAATTTGTACATGATTACACTATAGAGTTTGCACATGATTATGCTACTTTGGAATTGTTCACATGACCACTTCTACTCCCCGGTACCCCAATCAATACACAAGGATCTAGACAGGTTATGTTATTGTACATTAAAGTTTATACATGAAGCTCATGAGATCATGAGAGTACATGAGAGCACATGAATGTATATGAATAATAAGAGTCCATGGAATACATGATGTTCTTGAAAAGCACAAGACTTGATGTATTCGATACACCCGAGGGGGATAACATCTCATGTGAAGATCCATGTAATACTAATCCGTGATAACATCGTGTCAGCATCAAGTAAATTAGTCTATAACAAGAATATAATTTCTAGCAAGTGTGAAACGGTCAGATAATGAACTCGCTTAATAACCTGAACAGCTGATGAGAGTAGATGTCCAAACTGGAGTCACAGTATCCTATTTAGAGCAACACAGGTTAGAAAGTGTCTAATATGAAATAAGAAAATTTTACAATGCACTCTATATGATTCTAGGCCATTCTAGGTCAAAGTCAACTCTTGGTCAACTATGGTCAACTATTCTAGTCAAACTAGGTCAAACCTAGGTCAACTAGTCAAATTTTCTAAGTTAGTCAAACTTTAGTTACTAGTCTTTTTAAGTCAATTTGGTCATATTCTAGGCCAAGTTTGACCCACAGTTGACTTTGGTCAACTTGGTCAACTTGCTAGTCAAACCTTGCCTAACTAGGCCTATAGGTCCATTCTAAACTAACTCACTGACCATAGGCTGATATCTTATATCACTATCAAATATACATATGCATATATATACATTCAATTCAAGTATATATATTATATATATATATATATATATATATATATATATATACTAAAAATGTGTCACAACCCGCACCCAGAGTAAGGGCACAAGTGTGAAACAACGTCCCAGCCTACGTCGCAGAAACGACGTAGAACACTGTCTAGGTCTACTATCTATCAATAGTTATAATATCAAAACCTGTCCAGAATGATCAACTCCGAACGGAGGACAAGCAATGACAATATAATATACTCAATCACAAACTCTAAGAATGACGATAGATAAAACTGAAAGATAAAGACAACAAGATTTATAAATATCATCCTGAAAATCCAACACAGAATAATACAAGTCCAAAATCTCTGAGTCAACAATCTCAAAACAAATAACTAACAATAATAACAAGCCAAAGCAATCTGGAGACAAAGTCCAGTACTATACTAAAATTAGCTAAACTATTCCAAGGCCTCATCTGCTAGAGCTAGCCCCTATTGCACTAGGGTCTCCAACTTTATACCAACCACGTCATGAGGACCATAATAGGTAGGGCACTCCTCCTCGTCATCTGTAATATTTTCAATAGGTCCAATCAGAGACAGGAACGAGTATAAAATCTCAACAACAGTTCTAGTTAGACAATATTGAAAATGTAGGAGTAGATAGAGAGAATACACTAGGTAAAGTAGAGCGTACATGCATCCTGGCAAGGTATATCAAAACTATAAATGAGAAGGATAAGATAACAGTGTATATCATGTACGAAAATCTGGAACTGCCATCTATGTGAGTTTAGCACTAGTTTCAATATGTGATCGGCTTAGAACTTGATACAATGTTTGGCCTGGCTAATCATACGTGAGTGTATGATTAACACTATACAGTAATGATACAATGATGATACTGATGATACAATGCTGGTACTGTAGGATATTGATCACATATCTACGCTAACACCCCATCTTTGACTAGTATAGGATTCAGTCATGACACGTATTCTCTGTGATGTAGCTCTCCTTCACAGGAATCATGTCTATACAATAAACAAGGAACAAGGAAGACTTGCATAAGGCATATCATATATGAAAAGAATAACATCTTATGACGGAATCCAGACAAATACCAATCCGTGTGAACAATGTGTCAAGTGAACAAGGATATCTACTAAATACTGGAAACAAAGACGATATCATAAACAGAAATATTATCAGAGAATGTACTCGTCTGGTACCCTGAATGACTGATAAAACAGATGTCTGAACTGGAGTCTAAAAATCCTAGTTAAGGAAATTACATGTTATGATGTATTCAGAAATAAGGTAAATGAAGTATATGATGCAATCTACATGATTTCTAAGTCAAACTAGGCCAAAGTCAACTCTAAGTCAACCTGATCAACTGTCTAGGTCAAACTAGGTCAAGAAGTAAATTTTGGTCAAAGTAGGTCATCCTCTAACCTATTTAGGTTTTCCTATATAAATAAGACATCTACATACATCTACCATATAATATATACTTATATCTCAATACATATATGATAGACTACATATATCACTATAAAATTTATGAAAGGAAACTCAAACCCCCATAGCCTATGGCTAAGCCTAACCTCTACCTTATATAGATATCTCTATACTCTGCCTCAACTCTCATATAACATAAACATACATATATAACCTCTATAGCTTAAATAACATTTTAACTAACAATCTAAAATAGGCTAACACTCACACTCATAATACCAAATCCTAACCTCCTAACCCAACTAATACCCACATCTCTAAATCAACCAAGCCAAGCCAAGTCAAGGCAAGACCTGCTGAATACCATGCCAAGCCAGGCCTAGGCAGGGCCAAGGCTAGGCCTTGCTCACTGCCTACAGCTGCATTGCTGTCAAGAGCAGTAGCTACTGCTGACCCCTCTCTTGCAGCCACGTTGCTGCTACATCTTGCTTTTTACTGCAAAATAGTTTTCCGCAATCCTAGCATTCAACTCATTATCTAACTATCTAAATTTCAACCCAATCAAACTAAGCTAAGCCTAAACAGGGCCTGGCAATCTCAGGCAAGGCAGCAAGCAGCCAAGGCTAAGTCAGGCCAAATAACCTGCTGCCATATGTCGTTCAGATTTTTCATACATTCAAATCTTGATTCAAACTGAAATGATCTTCTTCCTCCTCTCAACCTAAGAAATCTTCACAGGCCTAAAACTTAAACTCAGACATTAGCTCGCTGCATTACTGTTGTGTGCTCTCTCCCTTGCAGCAACTCTTTCAATCCAACTCGAAATCCTCACTGCCTATTCCCATTTCTAACTCCCTTAACCCTCAATCTCTTATCATCTATTCCCTAAGAAATCATTTCAATGTACAAATCTCATAAACAGACATACATACTTACAGATTACATAGATATACATATATACATATCAATACATATATAACAACATATATATAATAAAACTATACAAAGAGGATACATACACAAAATATGAAGATACTTATATCTATAATCAGATATTTATATACATACATATATAGATAACTCACTGAAACTCAGTAATCAGCCCTTCACAAACGAACCCAAATTGAATTGAAAAATCAAAACAAAACATGAAACCTAATCTTAGAAACAAACTAACCTAGGTAATATAACTGAAAACTCATTTGAAAACCTCAAGTTCAAATTTACTCTTTTGAATTACATTTTGAAAACCAACATTACAGTATCAGACAAAAACCTATAAATCGAATCCAAACATTTGAAAAACAATACAACTTGAAAACCCAAGTTTTCAGAAACACAATGAACCTAGTTAAATCATATAAAATTTGTTTGAAAATCAAATTCAAAATTCCCCTTTTAAGCTCAAATTGAAAACTGCCAACAGCTTATATCAGAGAAAAACCTTTTTGAACCAAAAACATATGAAATGAAAACCAATACAAAACTCCATACAGTCATTCGTGTCAGGTGGCGTGATTCATGTCGACCCTGAGGGTCTAGTTGTGTCCTTCAGTGTCACCAAGACGTGTCCATCAGCGCCACAAACCTGGTCGACCTGGTGTCGGAGACAGTGCAGTGCACTGTCTCGTGCACGCATGTCGACTCGTCCAGGAACACTGTGTCTACTAAGACACCAAGTGGTTATGTCAAATGGGTAGCCTAGGTCTAGGGCTAGGGTTAGGGTAGCTGAATCATATCTAAGTTGTGTCGTGTCTAATTTTAGAATGTATTAGTGGGCTCATATGCGCGCGCGTGTGTGTGTGACCCGTGCAGTCGAGATTTCTCCTAAACTACTTGATGAAATTGCCTCAAATTTGAGGATCATTCTGACAGAGGGTGCCCCTTCGTGTCCCTGAAATTTCAGGTTGACGAGCTATGTTGTGTCCTACAGGACACTCGAGCAGCAGGGGAGCACAGCACTCCTTGTGTTGTGTCCAACAGTGAGTTATGTCCAATTTGGACATGAACAACGGTCCAAATTGTGCTCAGTCCTCAACAAATGTAATCTACACCTAAATACCTACAAAATCATATAACTAGCTTTAAAAATCATTAACATTCAACTCATTGTGGCATTTCACCAAACACCTTAAACTACGGTCTGATACGTGTCCGATACGCATATCAAACAGACACGAAATCCTACCAAACTTGGCTACACCTAGGGGAACCCTAAATGAATGCACCTATGAAGAGAAATCAGGATTTCAATGGGTGTAAATAGGTTTACTATTGAGAGTTGAAATCTCAATGTAAAGAGCCTAGTATCGATGTTTTCCTTAATTTACAATGGTTAAAAGCTTTCAAATCCTTGCTAGCTATCCTCCAATAGCTTCTACTACTGTAGGGGATTCCAATACAAAAGACTAGGCTCAATTTGGAGTTAATTTGATGAAATGGGGTGATTTGGGGAAGAACACTAAACTAGGATTTCTATTTGAAATGAAAAGAGGCAAGTGGGTGTCAATAAGTGTTTAAATAGGGGAAGAGGCTCCTCATAGCAGCCTAGGTTTTGCCTCTAGGGTTTGGGTTTAGTTTCTAAGTGATTAAGAGGCTTCTAGCTATTAAAATCAAGGCCTCCTAACTATAGACCCAAGTTAAAATATCTACCCTAATAAATATCTACCCTTAAACAAATATCTAGATATTCTTAACCTTATCATGTAATGGATTCATGTAATGGATATTTCTAATCTAATCTCTAGGCCCATGGTTAACCTCTAGATTAGGAAAATTCTAGGTTAAGGCCTAAACTATCAATTATCACATTACCAAAAGGCCAAAATCCATATTAATTCAAAAGTCATCAAATGACCAAAATACCCTTAGCCTAGAAAATGGAAATTTTTTAATCTAAATACTCGGTTAGGGCTTCGTGGTCATGGTTAGTCTCTAGGCTAAACAGTTTCTAGGGTTGTACTACCAAAACACCAAAATCATAATACACTAATTTAAATAGTATTAAGTAAATTAAAATTCACAAAATTATGGAAAACTGAGAAATGATAAAACTACCCTTGATTTTGAAAACAGGCAGTTACAACCTATCCCTTTAGAAAATTTTGTCCTCAAAATTTGAAACGGTTGTACTCTTCTCTAGGTCAAGCTCCTAACAATCAAAGTCTACTAAATTTCATCTTAAGTTATATAACATGCAATCCAGGAAATCAGAACACATGTATGGTTTTAAATCTCTATAGTATCATGTTATTGCAGTCTTTATTGGGGTTTTTATTCAATCTAGCATGTTCATCACATATACAAACTAAAGGTACTAAGAAAGCAATCATCAATCAATGGGCAAAAAGAAACAGGTAAAAGGAAAGAGCAAGACTTAACCTCCTAGTCCAACACCTGCAGGATCCTCAACTGCCATCGCAAAAGCCCTGCCATGGCGGGATATATCCCACTGCTAGTGTAGGGCATGATGTGGTGCCATAGGTGGCCTACCTGTGCTTCCTGAGCTGTACGGCGATGGTTCGATGGACAATCCCTCCCTGATGCCCCTCGGTGCCACAGTATAGGCACACACACACAAACGTCTCCTGCAAACCTCCCAGAGATGTCCGGACCTTTTGAAGTAGTGGCAAGTAGGTGCCTGCTGCATCGATCCCTGCTGCTGCTACCGGGGCATCTGCTGAACTGGTGCCCTAAATGGAGCAGGAATCTGCTGTGGGCATTGCGTAATAGAATGATCGGAGTTGAGGACGTTTAGCAGCCCCCGCACTGCTAATAGTCCCCAAAAACATATCGCGTCCCTCTTGGATTTCAGGCCCCACTCTCGCTCCACCTTGCGGGCCTTTGCAAAGATCTCGTTATAGGTTGCATACAAAGAGGGAATAAGGATCCTGATATCCCAGATCAATACCTCTCTAAAGCGGCTCGCCTTGATCTCCGGCTCACATACCATATACTCTGCATATCGGCTCAGTCGGTCGAACTCCACAGCGTACTCCTCTATAGACAAACCACCCTGTTGGAGGTTCTGAAACTGCCTCGCCAAGTCGATCTTGTCCATAGGAGAAAAGAACTTCTCCTTGAAGAGGACCTTGAACCCGGCCCAGGTATGGCCCTACCCAGCAAGGGCTGGCTCGTTTCTGAACCAGGTGAGAGCAATGTCCAACAACTGTAGCCCCACCGCTTCGACCTTCAGGTCGTCTGCTAGACGGAAAGCCCTCATCTACCGCTCGATGTCCTCAAGCCAGTCGTCAGCATAAACTATGCCCTTAGTCCCGCCGAAATCATGAGTCTCCAGTTTCTTGAAGTCCTGGATATTGCCCGGCCTCGGATGTGCTCCCTGATACGGAGTCCTCTGCTCTATGACTGGTAGAGCCAACTGGTGTGCATCTCTCATGTCCGGAAGCATCATGTCTATCTGCCTCTACTGAGCCTCAGTCTAGACTTGCTGGGCCTCCATCATCTGTCAAAGGAAGACAAACATCTGCCCCATATCGGTAGGTAGTGGAGACGGAGGAGGTAGATCTTCGGCTACAGATGGAGGAGTCCAATGTGCAGGAGGAAGAACACCTACGACTGCTTCTGCGGCAGCTACCTCGGGACAGTCCTCGCAACTGGTGAAGGGGTGCCCCCGAATGCTGCTACAGATGCACCGACTGCAGGAGAAGTGACTGGCTCAGGTCTGTGAGATGTGGCGGACCTCTCAGTATCCACAGGCTCCAAATGCTGAGATCGAGTCATCACCATCATGAAGACAGATCAAAGGAAAGAAGTCAATATGGCACAAGATAGATCATCTCAAAGGAGGACAATTAGAGTACAAGTAATCGTATCAAGAAATGACAGTTGTATAGAAGCAAATTGGAAGTTTTATAATTGTGATTGAGTATCCTTAGCCTATAGCCTATATCTTCTTAACCTATAGAAGGCTCATAGCAGCACTCTAAGTCGAGCACCACTACGACATCGCACTAATTGTGATGTATGTCGTAGCCATAGAACGTCGAGCAATCGGCCTCTAGATCATCTATAAACATCAACGGAGTTATCCTGTCAGGATATGAGTAAGTACAAACACTAACAGCAGTTCCATATAAATTGACAAATTCTATAAGAGACAATTATAATAAAAAATAAGATGAAATATCAAGACAGAAAATATAAACAGGATAGTACACTGGATATCATATCATGGTATGAAATACAGGAATATAGAATGTAACAAGGATTATAACATCCCAGTCCTAAAATACGCAGGACCAAGTACGTAGACTTTCCAGCTGTATACATACGAAGTATAGAGGCCTTGTATGTATACATAAGCTGTAAAATACAGTAAACCACAACTAACTAATCTCATCCACAAAATAAGGGAATAAAAGATATCATATAATGAATTGTTTGGTACAATATGTTAGGTGGAGACAAATCCACTACCAACAAGTAAGGAAATAAATACATGAAAAATGAAACGAATTTGGTGAATGAAGCAAAAATGATCCAAGAGCAATCATCCTCGAAGAATATAGAGATGATCACGGCCACGGCTAGAACACCTGCGAAAGATAAGAACACACACCTGGAGAATAACCAGGTCCTCAGAGGTACGTAACAAGATACAGGAAGAACAAGCTAATATGAACTGTCAAAATAATAATAATATGCAAGACTCTCCTAGACACCAATATGCAAAGGGAATGCTAACAATCTATTGTATAATTTTGAGGAAAACTTTCATGCACATGGGTGGGATTTAGGCTACATGTACGTAACTGGCATCCAGTCATCTGTATCCGTCAGTAACGTCCAAGCCGTCAAAGGGCATCTGTAAACATAAATCGCCACAGTTCCATCCGAACATTGTGGTTTACCTGTTTGGATTTCCATACGCACTAACGACTGTCCTCCTCCAATATTTCTCATACTGACCAAGTCATGTCCATGATCCGCCCAGTTTTGTAACTGTTCGAGTCTCTAAAACCCTAGTCATAGCAGTTACGATCTATCCGTCACACGACAATAGAGATGGCCAGTCAATAAGTCGTGCCCCGAGCAAATGTCTCAAACCGTGTAATGTGTGTGTCATGGCCAAGGAGATATGAGAATATCCCACAACAAGAAGGTAGTCCACTAAAACTAAGTCAACATGCATAAAATAAAGTAACGACTAATAGAGTCGCTTGCACCCAAGTATGGCTTGGACGCGCAGTTATAAACTAACAAATATGAAACAAAGTAAATAAATATGGAAAATAAATAATATGACAGTTAATTATAGCAAGGTATACTTGCCTGGGTCCTGAGCACTGTGGTGGCGAAGATCAGACAGGAAAGTAGGTGGAACAACGGCTGCTGAGGAACTAAGGTCCAAACAAACATCTCCGGATGCTAAAAATAGTCTATTATCTAATTATAATTAATACTGTACCTATTAGATTTAGTTAATAAATTCTAAAATTAGGATATGGCATAGATTTTCGTATTATCTTTTCGAAAAACTAAGCGGATCGTATTTTCGTTTCCGAAATCTTCCGAAATCGCAAAAATACTGAAACACATTTATTTTTGGGACACTAGATACTCAAACAGTTTTTTAGAAATCTACATAATAAATTTTATCTATTAAAATAAGTTTCTGGAAAGCTTACCTCGATACGCTTCTTTTAAAAAAATTGGAGGCAAAACAGAGTTTGGAGCTAGGAGATATCGTCGTTCCAAGTTGCTCTTGCTACTAAAAAGCGGGGCTGAATTCTAATGACGAATTTTAGAGTTTCTATTGGACTAAAAATAATTTCGAATTATGGCTGATAGAAGAGGTATGTATTGGGTTTATATAGGTATTTATTTCAGATTTATCTCCTAAATTAGATAGGATTTGATTTAAATAAATTGGAGTTTGCTTTGTTAGGATAGGAAATAGATAGGGATGCTTTCCTATTAGACTTAGGATTATGATTAACTTAAAATATAGTTCATATTTATCTAAATTATCTATAACATTATTTAAAATTACTATAGATAATAAATAGAGTTAATATTTATTTAAACAATCTTCATCTAATCTCATTTATACAAGCTGAAATATTTAATACTAAATTGATATTTATTCTATATTATGTAAATAGTGTACAATATAAGTAACATGTAAAAAGTAATAAAAGTTATGAAATAAATCCTAAAATTTTGAGAAATAATTTGTATAATATAGTTTAGATCCTTAATGTACTAGAAAAATAGCTTTATATATTTTTATACTAAATTCACCAATGAGTACTATACTAAATATATGTAAAATAATACAAATTATATAATAAGTCAATAAATAGTTATTTAAAAATTCAGAAATTCTATAAATATTTATTTTAAAAAATCAGGTGGTT
Source organism: Iris pallida (assembly GCA_029216955.1). Classification (NCBI taxonomy): domain Eukaryota; kingdom Viridiplantae; phylum Streptophyta; class Magnoliopsida; order Asparagales; family Iridaceae; genus Iris; species Iris pallida. The sequence continues at coordinate 3,474,420 of JANAVB010008798.1, read as the reverse complement.
TACAAAAGTCTTATATACATAAGGACTAAGAAGAGTTTTAATTCCCCTTAGATTTTCTACTATTTAATTCAAATTGATTTAAAAGTAACTCAATCAAATATTAGCCAATGTAGATAGATTCTACCTCTAATTTAAAGTATATTTAAATAACTTAATATTTTTTCAACTTAAATCACCATAATTAATTACATATTAAATCACCCATATTTAATATACTTTTTCAAAATAATATATTAATGATAATAATTAATTTCGAAAATGCTATATACACTCGCATGCAAAAATAATACTTATATGAAGCACAATTTTTCTAAATTACTAGTTATACTTGTACCATAAAATAAAATGGCCTTTTTTAAATAAAAATAAAGTTTGGCAATCCTCGGCGCGACGCATTTACAACTTCAAGCAATATAAAATATTTATCATCTATTATTTTAAAATATTTTCTACATCTATATAATTAAAACATTTTATAAAAATATGTACTTCGTACTTATTCGCACTTGACAAGAAATTTACGAAACGCAAACTCGTACGCGACGTACAAATACGAAGTACAAAAATCAATACCATGTTTATAAAAAAAAATTGTAGTAGAAATTTAGGGATTTTATATCCTACCCAACTTTCAAGAATTTCGTCCTCGAAATTTAGGAATAGCTAGGGTAGGGGAGATAGAAAGAGTTCATCAATATAGAAATACGATTAAATTTTTGGATGAGGCGAAGAAACGACGTTCGACACAAACATGCATTGGAAGATCGTGATTTTGATATCTGCAAAAATACATCATGGTTATGGAATTGAAGAAGGGTCGCTAGTTAAGGTAATAAAATTACGATAACACGAATTAGAGAATAGAAAGGAATTGAATAGGTCAAAGAGAATAATTTAGACATTTATGAGAGATGGTTTCTTGAGCGAATATAGTCGTCTAGGTTTAAGGTATGGTTAAGAAAATAATTTGAATCATTTTCAAGTTTCAAGAACGATTAGAAGGTTGCGATAATGAATCTAGGGTAGAGAAAAAAGGTAACTCAAGACGGGGATATAGTCACATTGGTTGGTCAGTGGTTAACTATCTTGGCAATAGAGGGTGGGTAACTAAGGGGATATCAAGTACGAGTGTTTGTCTTTCTAATATAGGCGAAAGACGAAAATAATAAAGAGTTCGAAGAAGATATCGAATACGAATAAGTGGTTCAAAGACGATTGAAATTTTTCAAAATGAATTGCCAAGGCAGTCGCGGAAGAAATTCTAGAGACCAAGTTTGACTATGTCTCCATCCACGTCGAACAATATATGGAAAGCGAACCAAAGTGCACTAGGTTGATCAGATCATCATGTACCGGTTCTGATTAGACAATATATTAGTGGGCGTCCCCAATAACACGTATGTCATGAACAAGCTCGATAAAAGAATAAGCTTACAAAAATAAGGCTAAATTAGCATCATAAGATAGTCAAAATATAAGTAAGGAATATAAATGAAGGAATAGTCGAATAACCATTAAAATCTAAGTCTTGCCCAAAGTTTGGGCTTATGCAGTCGTCCTAGTATTTTCTTATCTATGGCTTGGCTGACTAGATAAGTTAGGGTCCTCTGAATTCTATAGTCTAAGTAAACTTATCAATATGGGTCACAAGGACAAAGGTTTGTTAGGTTATGAGGTATTCTACCTAACTTACAAGAGTTAAACTAGTAGTATGATGGGACAATGGGTCAAGCAATCAAGATAAAGCACAAAGTTAAGCCTTTAAGGAATTAAGTAGCACAAAATCACATATCGGATTGAAAGAATTGAGTCGAGGTTGAGTCTCTATCCTTGGTCGAAAAATATATCGGTATCATGGTAAAGGTTATAGTCTAGTCTTTATGACCCGAAAGTCATATCATAAAAATAGAGTACCAAGGGACGTATTTGAGTGGGACATGATATACCTACATGAAGGTGAGCTCGTCTAGGTCTTACATATGAAATTTGTTGGAAGGTAACAGCTAGTATTACACTCCAAATATCAAAGTTACGATAAAGGACACAAAAAGGTCTAAAATAGAAAGTGGGAGTTCATGAAGTGACAATTAATGCACAAACAATAAAGAAGATCAAGTTGAAGCATGAAATAAAATTAATTAAGGAATATAGTAAAATAATTTAGGGATAAAGTTTTCAGAGAGAAGATAGTCTCCTAGGTGGATATAGTCAAGGAACGATTAAATCATTTCTCAAATTGCAACGGTTAGTAGGTCACGATGGGCGGTCGAATGAGCCAATGTTGAGATACAGTCAAATAGTTTGGTAGATGACTAACTACTCTTGAGTATACACTACTATCATGGTCATCAGTGTTATGGCAATTACTATCCACCTTGGTTGCCTCTCAATACAATATCTAAATCTATTAGTTCGAATCCCTCAAAAAGTTTACTCAATAATATTCTCAAAAAATAATCTACCATAATTTATATCCTTTCTAAGCCATCGACTTAAAAACTTAATTTCCTTAAATCAATCTCGAAGTATCCCTTATCACAATTATATTATCAATCCAACCTTTGAACTCAAGATTTCATGAACCATAAAAAAAAAAAATTTACCAAAATTTTTGATATCCATAATCACAACTTTTAACTCAAAATCTAAATAGATTTATAAATCATTAATCATAAGGCACAATTTAAATTTTGAAATTTCCCCTCAAACTCGATTTCATATCTTCCAAAATATTTTAGACCAAAATTTTACTATCATCACCTCAAACTTAAAACTCAAAATTAGCAATCTTATAAATCGGAAATCATACGACTCAATTTAAAACCTTAAAGATTCGCCCCCCCCTTTTTCATAATCCAACTTTAACTCAAAATATAACTCAATTTATAAATCATAGATCATATTACAAAATTTAAAAAATTGAAATCTTCCTCAAAGTCGATTTCATATATGTCAAAAATATATAACTACCATGAGTCATAAATATCCTAAAATTAGGAATCAATTTGTTTTCTCAATTCTACTATCCTCTTGTGTATACCACTTAGTAGTAAAAAATTTAACAATCTTTTGAAGACGGTAATATAGCTACTACCCAACTTGGAATTAACTAATCCTTAAGGTTAAAAATGCCTTTATAACTCAAATAAGATCTCAATGCATATCAATTGTCCATGTAATCCCTGTGTTTGACCTATGAGCATATACAAGTGTAGTCATCTTCCTAACCGATATTAAATGATAAGAATACGGTAGGAGGAGTTCTAGCAAGAGACGAATCAAGGAAGTTGATTGAGAGATCGAAATGGAGTCAAAGGAGGAGATCAAGTATGTGGATGAGATCCTTAACTCTATTCCTATATGCAGGCTCACATCGGTATAATAAACTAACCAAAGTGATATACTTGACCTGCATGGGCAACCACAAAAATATGTAATGCCGCAGTCCAAAAATATGCAAGACCAAGTACGTAGATATGCCAGTTGTATACATACAAAGTACAGGGGCCTTGTATGTATACATAAGCTATAAAATGCAGTAAACCACAACTAACTAATTTCATCCACAAAATAAGGGAATAAAAGATATCATATAATGAATTATTTAGTACAATATGTTAGGTGGAGACAAATCCACTACCAACGAGTAAGGGAATAAATACATGGAAAATGAAACAAACTTGGTGAACGAAGTGAAAATGATCCAAACGTAATCATCCTCGAAGAATATAGAGATGATCACGACCACGGCTAGAACATCTGAGAAAGACAAGAACACACACCTGAAGAATAACCAGGTCCTCAGAGGGACGTAACAAGATACAGGAAGAATAAGCTAATATAAACTGTCAAAATAATAATAATATGCAAGACTCTTCTAGACACCAATATGCAAAGGGAATGCTAACAATCTATTGTGCAATTTAGAGGACAACTTTTATGCGCATGGGTAGGATTTAGGCTACATGTACGTAACTGGCATCCAGTCATCTATATCCGTCCGTAACGTCCAAGACGTCAGAGGGCATCTACAAGTATAAATCGCCACAGTTCCATCCGGAGACTGTGGTTTACCCGTTCCGATTCCCATACGTACTAGCGACTGTCCTTCTCTAATATTTCTCACACTGACCAAGTCATGTTCGTGACCCGCCCAGTTTTGTAACTGCTCGAGTCTCTAAAACCCTAGTCATAGCAGTTACGATCTATCCGTCACACGATAATAGAGATGGCCAGTCAATAAGTCGTGCCCCTAGCAAATGTCTCAAACCGTGTAGTGTGTATGTCATGGCCAAGGAGATATGAGAATATCCCACAACAAGAAGTTAGTCCACTAAAACTAAGTCAACATGCATAAAATAATGTAACGACTAATAGAGTCGCTTGCACCCAAGTAAGACTTGGACGCGCAGTTTATAAACTAACAAATATGAAACAAAGTAAATAAATGTGAAAAATAAATAATATGATAGTTAATTATAGCAAGGTATACTTGCTTGGGTCCTGAGCACTGTGGTGGCGAAGATCAGACAGGAAAGTAGGTGGAACAACGGCTGCTGAGGAACTAAGGTCCAAACAAACATCTCCGGATGCTAAAAATAGTCTATTATCTAATTATAATTAATACTGTACCGATTAAATTTATTTAATAAATTCAAAAACTAGGATATGGCATAGATTTTCGTATTAGCTTTCCGAAAAACTAAACGGATCGTATTTTCATTTCCGGAATGTCCCAAAATCGCAAAAATACTAAAACACATTTATTTTTGGGACACTAGATACTCAAACAGTTTTGTAGAAATATACGGAACAAATTTTTTCTATTAAAATATATTTCTGGAAATCTTACCTCGATACGCTTCTTTTATAAAAAACTGAAGGCAAAACAGAGTTCGGAGCTCGGAGATATCGTCGTTCCAAGTTGCTCTTGCTACTAAAAAGCGAGGCTGAATTCTGATGACGAATTTTAGAGTTTCTATTGGACTAAAAATAATTTTGAATTATGGCTGATAGAAGGGGGATGTATTAAATTTATATAGGTATTTATTTCAAATTTGTCTCCTAAATTAGATAGGATTTGATTTAAATAAATTGGAGTTTACTTTGTTAGGATAGGATATAGATAGGGATTCTTTCCTATTAGACTTAGGATTATGATTAACATAAAATATAGTTCATATTTATCTAAATTATCTATACATTATTTAAAATTACTATAGATAATAAATAGAGTTAATATTTATTTAAACAATCTTCATCTAATCTCATTTATACAAGCTGAAATATTTAATACTAAATTGATATTTATTCAATATTATGTAAATAGTGTACAATATAAGTAACATGTAAAAAGTAATAAAAGTTATGAAATAAATCCTAAAATTTTGAGGAAATTTTTTTGTATAACATAGTTTAGATCTTTAATGTACTAGAAAAATAGCTTTATATATTTTTATGCTAAATTCACCAACGAGCACTATACTAAATATATGTAAAATAATACAAATTATATAATAAGTCAATAAATAGTTATTGAAAAATCCAAAAATTTCACAAATATTTATTTTGAAAAATCAGGTGGTTTACAAAAGTCTTATCTAAATAAGGACTAAGAAGAGTTTATTTCCCCTTAGATTTTCCACTATTTAATTCAAATTGATTTAAAAGTAACTCAATCAAATATAATCCAATGTAGATTGATTCTACCTCTAATTTAAACTGTATTTAAATAACTTAATATTTTTTTTCAACTTTAATCACCATAATTAATTATATATTAAATCAACCTATATTTAATATACTTTTTCGAAATAATATATTAATGATAATAATTAATTTTGAAAATACTATATACACTCGCATGCAAAAATAATACTTATATAAAGCACAGTTTTTCTAAATTATTAGTTATACTTGTACCATAAAATAAAACGGCCTTTTTTAAATAAAAATAAAGTTTGGCAATCCTCGGCGCGACGCATTTACAACTTCAAACAATATAAAATATTTATCGTCTACTATTTTGAAATATTTTCTACATCTATATAATTAAAACATTTATAAAAATATGTACTTCGTACTTATTTGCACTTGACAAAAAATTTACGAAAGGCAAACTCGTACGCGACATACAAATACGAAGTACAAAAATCAATACCATATTTATAAAAAAATTGTCGTAGAAATTTAGGGGTTTTACAGGGATATAAGATATATAAATGTAAATATAAAATGGTGCCATGAGATATTAGAACATTATGTGACCGGCTTGGGTCAAGATTAGACTCTTCCATTTGACCGGCTATGGTGCAAGAACAAGCACAGGTAAACCTGGAGATCAGGCCGGCTAAAATGGAAAGCTATGGTGCAAGTAATATCAAGTCAGGCTTTACCCTACGTAAGGCGAGGGTAAAGCTATGATGCAAGTAGTAACCAGTGGGGTATGATCACATAACCTCTAATAACTGTCCATCCCCGAGTAGCATAATGGATCCAGACATATCACGTCATGACACGAGATTCAAAAGCAGGGGGCCAGCCCACTCCCAAATCGGTGTCTATACAAGTACAAGAAAAATAAGATCGAACAATGTACCATTATACCAGGAAAGTCCAAGAATAACATCTCATGACAGGATCTGACATATACTAGTATGTGAACTATCGTATCGAAAATCAAGTAAGATACTACAACAGAATCGAATATAGCAAATATCAAGACAATAAAAACTATCAGTGGATAGACTCGCATGCGGTCCTGAGCTGTCAGTGAGAATAAATCCTTAGAGTGATTTCACAAACCTAAAGATGAGATATCATGAGTTAATTAGGGTTTAACAGTATATGACATAATTTCTGGTATATGTTGTGCAAATCTAGGTCAAACTCAGTCAAACTAAGTCACACCAAGTCAACTAAGTCAAACTAAATCAAACTAGATCAAACTAGGTCATGTTAAGTCAATCTAAGTAAATCTAAGTCATACTAAGTCATACTAGGTCTAACAAAGTCAAACTAGGTCAAACAAGGTCAAACCAAGTCAATCTAGATCATACTAGGTCAAGGGTTGACCTACAGTTGACTTTTGGTCAACTGGTCATCTCTGGTCAACTTCTAATCCAATCTAGGTCAAACTGGCTAATGGTTGACTCATAGTTGACTTTTGGTCAACTGGTCAACTCCTAGTTCAATCTAGGTCCAATGTTGACTTGCAGTTGACTTTGAGTCAAAACAGTCAACCTTAGTCAAACAGGGTAAAATATAAGTCAAGTTTCCTATTCCTAACCTTTACCTACCAAGATAACTTACTTCTAACCATTACCTACCAAGATAACCCACTTTTAACCATTAACTACCAAGATAACCCACTTCTAACTATTATCTACCAAGATAACCCACTTCTAACTATTACCTACCAAGATAACCCAAGTCTAACCATTACCTACCAAGATAACCCAAGTCTAACCATTACCTACCTAGATAACCCAATACCTTAGATACAAGGTAATACCTTTACCTTAGTAATATATTACCTTAGGTTAGTAGATAACTCACTAACCTAGGCTAATAGATCCTACTAATACTTTAGACTAGTATCTAACCGTCTATCTCAATATCCTACCAATACCTTACCCTTAGACTATAGGTAATCCCCATTACCTTGTCAATACCTTAGACATTACCTTAGCCTACTAATTTACCCTCTAAGATACTGATTTGTATCTTAGGATATCCACTCATCTATATCCTAAGACACTAACATAGATACTAGATACTAGTAAGATACCAACCTATATCTTATCCCAAGATACCATATACCTTAGTCCTATTGATATCCTAATACCAATACCTTAGTTGAAAACCCAATACCTTAGTCTAGGTATAAATACCTTAACTACCAAGATATCAATCTTAGATATCTAATATCTATCCTAAGCTACTAGCTAACAAATAACTTAGATATCTAACCTTAGTTACCTAGGTAAACCCAATACCATACCTTGTAATAAGGTAAACCTATTACCTTAAGGTAAGGTAAACCATTACCTTAGTTGGAAACTAATACCTTAACCTCTAATACTAATACTTTTAATATCTAGCCTCTAACCATCCACCCTAAAATATTAGATAGACAATACCTTAGTATAAAGTAAACCCCATCTACCTTATAGGTAAGTCCCATTTACCTTGTAGGTAAATACATTACCTTAAGATAATAGGCAAATACCCAAAATATCCTAAGATACCACTACGGTATCTCAAGATATCACTCTATATCCTAACTTATATCTCTAATACAAGATACTAACCAACTCTAACATATAACTTCTAACCATCTATTCTAACTTAGAAACCCAACACAACTAACATCCACTAACTAATATCTAACCAAAACATATATGTATATATATATACATATATCCATCTCTAACTCTAACCAACTAACATATGTCATCTCTAACTAACAATAATGTAGACTAACACAACTAACTATCTAACTTATACAAGGTATCACTATCTAACTTCTAAGATACTTGCAACCTCTACATAGACTCTAACATAACCACTAACATATCCATATATACAACATCTAAATCCCTCTCCACTCCAATTACTAACACACACACAAACACATATACCAAATCCGTCCCCTCTCTTCTAATACACCCACACACATCTATATACAAACACACTACGACTCAACCAAAACACAAATCACTCAACAAACCACACTAGCCTCAAGTCAAATATGATGGCATGATCCTCCCAACTCTCTCACATTCACAACATACATATTACACTACCTTCTATACAACACCAAACACACACTAGCATATATCCTCTATCAATCTTACTTCTTTCTACTAACCATACACATTCTTATCTCATTCAAATACACGCATTATACTAACATATATTATCTAACAATAATATATATATATGTACTATATCATACATATTCTTGACAGCCTATGATACATACATTCACATGATATCTATACTACTTGGGTTCATAGGATACACAAAACGTCCATTTCGTATAGTCAGTTTTCTACTTAAAATCAATACTGCACCTATTAAACATATTCACTAAATTCTAGGATTAAAGTATGTCGCAACCCTTCATATTATCTTTCTGAAACTTCAAACGGATCGCATTTCGTGTCCGGAAGCTCCCGATGTCCGGAAGCTCCCGAAATCGTGAAAACATCGAAACGCGTTCATCTTTCGGACAGCTGACACTCAAACAATTTTGCAGAAAGTTCTAGATATAATTTGACCTATTAATATATATATTTGGAAAGCTAACTTCGATACGGTTCTTTTTAAAAAAATAGGAGATTAATCGAAGTCTTGAGCTAGGAGTTATGGCATTTCTAAGTTGCTCTGGATGCTAAAAACGTGGATGAAAATTATGACGAATTTGGTTTGTTTTGGACAAAAGAAACACATACTAACTATATTATCTAGGATACTAACTAGATTATCTAACTCACTAACTTAATACTAGCACACCCACACTCTATCACATACACACAAGACACATATCAATATATATACACAAAAAACTCCAAATCAGTCTACATCCATAAATATAGCAATATTTGATATTTTTACATAAAAATTGGGCTTGTAGGCCATAATACATAGATTCAAACATTGGTATCCAAATGAGAACAAACCTAAACATCCTAACCATGGTTAATCTACTCTCTAACTATCACGACCCGCACCCTAGAGTAAGGACACGAGAAGTGGGTACGTCCAGCCTACGTCGCAGTGTCGGCGGTAGAACGCTGTCCTAGGTTACTATCTAATCAACAACTCACGCAATTATATAATGTACTTGTCAATATCTCAACTCCGAACGGAGGATAAGTATGGATATAATGAAATCTCAATCACAGTCTAAGCACGATAAGATATCACAGAAGTTTATAACTAAAAACTAAATAACAACATTTATAACTACTAAATAATAATATCTCAAACAAACTCAAATACGAACTCGAATCTCAAGTTATTACAATTCAAAATTCTAAAACATGAAAAACTAGACCAAGACTACTAGCTAGTCTCCCGATTACTCCTGAGTGTCGGGGCCATAGGTAGCTAAGCCATCTCCTGCTCCAAGGCAAGTAGGGCAAATGTCCTCAGGACAAGCATCTGTAATATTTTCAACAGGTCCAGTCAGGACAGGAACGAGCACAATCTCATCTAGAAAACCCAAGTAAATGACAGAAAACTATAAAGCAGTTATAAACAGTTGTATTGATGAATATGGCAATTTGTACGAGTAATGATGTAGAGAGCAGTTAAGGTACAAGGAAAGTAAGGTAACTAAACAAGAAGAGAAACATAGCAAAAAAGACTGTAAAAACAAGATCTAGCTGAACTAGAGTAACATAATGAGTTCAGATGGTACAATATAAGTCGAGTGTAATCCCAATGTGAGTCTAATATAAGATGAGTCGAATGTAATTCTAATCATTGTTCTAATATAGTGAATCGATTAAGGTGATACGAATAGTGATTCACATGATGTTCTAATAATGATTCGAATAAATTCTCCAAGTGTGTTTTAAAATACTTAGTTAGACATGTAAACAGCTAAGGCTTAATACGGCACATCACACATCTGGCCGGATGTGGAATGGCTATCGTTCGAATATTATTCACAGGGGGTGGTTCGAATAGTAGAAATGTTCACATGTCTAATCAAGTATTTCCCCGCCCATCTAATACAAATGAATCCAAAATTCGATACATCAATCGAATACAAGTCCAACTAGCACATGAGGATACGAATAGGTGGTTCGAATAGTGATTCGTATAATGATTCAAATAATAGAGGTAAGACGAGTAAGTATGTGTGTCGTATACATGGATTCAGAAATAAAAATACGTGTTTGTAACAGAAAATCACATACAGCTAACTAGAACTGAAGTACAGTAATTGACAAATAAATGAGAGAACTATCAGAGAATGTACTCGCCTGATACTCTAAAAAGAGTAATGTAATATCAGATGTCTGCACCGGAGTCACAATATCCTAAATAGAGCAGTACAGGTTATAATGTATTTAAAATAAGGAAAATGAAGTCTACGATGCAATCTACATGATTCTAAGTCAATTCTAGGTCAAAATCAACTCTAAGTCAAACTTGGTCAACTGTCTAGGTCAAACTAGGTCCAAGTCAAAGTTGTTCAACTCTGGGTCAACCCAAGTCAACTAAGAGCCTAAGTCAACTATCTAGGGTTTAGTCAAACTATATTCAACAAGTCACTTAGGCTGTTGGGTCAACATCTAAGTCAAACTTATAGGGCTAGCTCATAATAACTCATAGGCTAATATGCCTATGTACATATCACTATATATACTATCAACCTATAGTCCTAGGCATATATCCCTCTTATGTAACACATGATGTATCATATAGAAATCAAGCTTAACTATATATCACATCTATATATAATATATATATACCATATTGCATTTATTTCATAACCTCATGCTTGCATACACACACACACATATATATATATATATATATATATATATATATATATATATATATATATATATATATATATATATTTATATATATATATCACATCTATATATAATATATATATACCATATTGCATTTATTTCATAACCTCATGCTTGCATACACATATATATATATATATAAAAAAAAAAAAAAAAAAAAAAATATATATATATATATATATAGATAGATAGGAAACATGGAACAAAGGGGGGAGGTACATGTGTATGTGTATGGGGGTATAGGCTGGTGTATAGGTCAGTGTCAATGTGGGTTCAGTTTGTGTGTGGGCTAATTGAACAACTATGATATGTATAGACTGAAATATAACAAATCAACAACTGGACTAAACATTAGGGAGATATGAGCTATACATGAGGGTGTCAAACTCAATTTAGAAACCAGTTTTTACAAAACCAAACCCAAATCCCATTCTCAATTTTAGTTCATATCATATCCTTCATCTCATTTGTGAAGTATCAACAAACTTAGTTTCAGTTCACAGGTTTCCATATAAGGACAGTTAACAGTATGGAAATTAGGGAATTCCAGTGAATAGTGAATGTGTGTGAACTATAGGAGGGACTGACACATAGATAGAGGGCTGTCCTAACAGGAAGTGTGAACTGCAAACAGTGAAATCTCAGTTCTCTAATAGGGTAGTTCAACTAGTTAGCTAACTAGGTATGGAAACCCAGTGTACAATCTCAGAAAAGAATCAGTGAATGAGTGAGTGCTTGAGTGACAGTGTTCAGTCATCTGTGTGTCTAATGTGTGACAGGCTTAATTTGTGTATGTGTATATGTAGCAGTGCATGGATTCTCAGATTTTAGTGTGGCCTAAATCTCAGGTTTCAGTTAAACACAAATTCAGGTTTACACTAACTGTCAGTCTCATTCTCTCATAAACCACACACTAAAACAGAACTGAACAAGTGAAAAAAGGTCTGATACTCACATCTACATATATACATAATCCTGATATCTAATCCTGAATATACATGAACTACTCTCAAAGCCTATGCCTGTACAAGCCAAGCCAAGGCCATGTCAAGGCAAAGCCAAGGCTGCCTGGCCAATCTTTCCCCACAGAACCTGGGTTGAACCTCATTCTAGTTAAGGCCAACATCACCCTCTATACGAACTCTTGGTTGTAGGTCTATTGCCCCAGATTTGATACATTGATCCTATACTAACCCTGATACATGCCCTGCTGAGTCCCTGTTCACTGCTATTTCCTAACCACAGTAGACAACCCTATGTATCATGTAGGATACCTCCCATATCCTCTAATACCTGCTACACACTCAAACCCCCAAATCAGAACCTGATACCCACACTCTTAATTACACACAGACAACCCTCTAAACCTCTTACTAGCATATGACTGAACCATAGGACTTAACCAATTACCTATACATATCAGTCCTAGGTAACTGAATCATGTAGGAAGGGATTTTTATTTTACTGAAATTCAGTAATATCCATTCCAGATTTTAATACTTCGCATCAGTAAACCTTTTAAATCTATGAAACAACTCAACACAACACACACGAATCTCAGTCATAGTCTAACAGTAGATTAACAATCAATAGCAGGGAAAAATAGGTTCGAATTCAACTGTCAGTCTCATTACACTAAAACTGGAATGAATTGTTACATAGATTTACCCCAATTTGAAACCAAAACCTAATAAAAAACCCACAAACAAATACATAATGTGTTCCCCACAAATACACGTGTCTATGGGTGTCATTTCATGTCCAAATAAGTGGACACGAAGTGTCCAAACAGTATCCTAACTAAGTGTCAGTGTGTGACTGAACTAGGCATAGGCACAGCCTCGTGCACGCGTGTTGAGTCAAAATGGACTCGACACAGTGCACAAGACACCATGTGCACGTGTACAGTGATAGAGGGGTCATAGGGCTAGGTCCTAGGGTGCCTGTATCGAGTCGGGGACATGTCATGTCCGAGTTTGAGTCACGTATCAGTGGGGTTTTTCTGTGTGTGTGCGTGTCTGTACAAAGTCGTTGCGAGGTGGATAACTTTGTGAATATGAAACCAACTCGACCCAAACTTTGTGTGTGTCATATCAGACATTAGACCCAAGTGTCCACCAAGTTTCGTCCATTTTAGTATCGTGTCGTATCCTACAGGGGGCCCGAGCATCAGGGGAGAGCACGGCACAGAGCAGTGCCTCGTGCACGCGTGTCACAGACTCGTGCGCGTGATACACGATACGTGACACGTCGTGATCGTGTCTATGGGTAGAGGGGGACTAGGGCTAGGATTCTAGGTGACTATTTTGTACCTACGTCGTGTCGTGTCGTGTCAAACAGTGAGTGTCAGAACGTGTTTTAACAGTGTCCCAGTGTTGTACGAAATCAGTGCAGACACGAATGCTCACTCGATACGACACGAAACATTACGAAACTTTGGGAACATGTCGACAGACATGTCCCTCACCTTCATGTCAAGTTTCGTATGTCGAAACACTGTGTCCAGTGAGAAACAGGACACAGGTAGCAGGACAGCGCACACGCGTGTCGTGCAGCGTATCCGCACCCATTTCGACACAAAATCAACACGAAAATTAAATTAGTCTTCACAAAAGTTAATATAAACATCTAGATCTACAAATTCATGTAATTGGTTTTACAAAAATTGAAAATAAATTCCTTAGAGGCATTTCAACAAACACCTACACTACACTACGACACGTGTCCGATACGGACACCAAACAGACACGAAATCCACCCAAATTTTGGGGACACCTAGGGGACTCCTAGATCTAGCCCTACATGCAAAGAAAACCGAAATATAAATCAATTTAGAGGGTTTTAGCTATATGTGCAAAAAGTTTGGAAAAGCTTCAAATGGGGGATTCTTCCTCTTGATGCCCAAAGCTCCAAATTGACCCAAAGCTGGGATTAAATTCCACATTCAAAAAATAGGAGGAAATTAGGTTCTAATGCAAGAAACTAGGACTAAAAAGGAATTAAAATGGATTTATGGGGATTTTTGGAAGAGGGACAATACCTTTCTTTTTCCAATGTTGAAATGAATGAAAGAAGGAGGCAAGCCCTAGAGAATAAGTATTTATATAGGGTGGGGATCCCTATGGCTGGTCATTTAGGGTTTGGTTAGGATTAGGACTTCTAGTTATGGGCCATGGGCCAAGTCATGATCAAATAAATCATTAAGCCATAAGTCATTTCATGAAACCATAAACCATGACTTAAATTCACTAAACCTAATCCCCTCATTCTACAATTAGTTTCTAATGACTAAAATTAGGTTAACCTAAGTTAGACTAGGGTCACCATGGCTAGGGTTAGCTTCTAGGCTAGTTCACTAGGTCTCACAAGTCAAGTCAACCTAGAATTCACCAATTAAATAAATCACCAAATAATTCAAGTAAGTCAAAATGACCAAAATACCCCTAGACTAAAAATGATAATTAAATCATCCTAATGATATGGTTAGGCTCTAGGTCATGCAGTCTCTATGGTTTTACTAACAGCACACCAAAATCATAAGTCATGGCTTAAACCAGTTTTTAAATAGTTTAAAAATAATCAAGAATCACCAAAAATCATAATATGAAATAAATATCAATAAATAATAATTATAATTACAAAATTTCAAAAATATCCTTATCTGGAAAACTGGGTGTTACACTAACACATGAAAAATCTGAAATTAGAACACAAATAAGCCTATGGAGAAAAAACACAAACACATGGTGTGCCCCTATGGAATCTCTCTATGGGGGACACCAAACCTATCCCAAACTCCTAAAGAGGACTCAAAAGAGCCTCTAAAACATTCCTAATGGTGGTTCACGCATGGGGGTTGTCACTCCCCGTTCCCAGAATGCGTATTTTTATTCATGTACAACTCGTGTATATTTATTTAGTATTTATCATGTATTATCCTGTATTTAAATTTTTTTAATTTTATGTTAATTAATTATCTGTATTTTATCTTTGGTAATTTTATTTCTGTATTTTATTTCTTGCTGTTATTCTCTGCTATTAGTCTTGCCCTGTGATTCGGGTTCATGGAGGGTTTCGGGTTCATGGTGGCTCAACCCGACCCAAACCCCCACCTACCACCACCCTTCCTATTTAAAGCTTCCATCTCATTCTCTCTCCTCATAACTCTCATCCTTCTCCATTACTACTTCTTCTTCTTCCTCATCACTCTCTCTACCAACAACAGCAGACAAGTGCAAATCTTGCTTCTTGCTTGGAGAACCATTTTTATGGTTCATTTCTCTTCCTCTCATGATCCTGAGAGAGTTTAGTACTTGGCATTTTTTATTTCTTTGGCTGGTTTTTACTAAATCTAAGATGTTGTATTCTCGGTTTTTCATGGGTTCTGATCTCCCAACTTAGCATGTTTTCTGGCTGGGAACTTCACTTCTGGCTTGGAACAGGTTCAGTCATGCTCACGTCTTTACGTGTTTGCGTGGATTTTTAGTCACGCACACGACTTTACTTGTGCGTGCGTGGATTTTAGTCACGTACACGTCTTTACTTGTGCGTGCGTGGATTTTAGTCACGCGCACGTCTTTACTTGTGCGTGCGTGGATTTTAGTCACGCACACGTCTTTACTTGTGCGTGCGTGGATTTTAGTCACGCACACGTCTTTACTTGTGCGTGCGTGGATTTTAGTCACACATACGTCTTTACCTGTGTGTGCGTGGATTTTTAGTCACGCTCACGTCTGTACATATCTGCGTGAATTTTAGTCACGCTCATGTTTTTACATGTTAGCGTGGATTTTTAGTCACGCTCACGTTCTTACGTGCCAGCGTAAATTTTGAGTCACGCTCACGTCTTACGTGCGTGCGTGAATTTCTTGTCCCACTTTTCACGCTCACTTGTGCGTGCGTGGATTTCTTATCATTCTTCACGCTCACTTATGAGTGCATGAATTTCCTTTCACGCTCACGCTGTGCGTGCCAACGTGAACCACTTTTCACGCTCACGCTGTTTGTACGCTCACTCCTACTAGACTTGTTGGCGTGACTTTTGGTCTTAGCTTAGACTTGTTGGCGTGACTTTCTAACTAGGGTATTTCTATTTGTTCTATAACTTATTCATTTAATGATGGCATGATAATTCTTCTATTATATCCTTACGCCTTTTGGCATGAACTTGATAAAATCATGACATGTTAATATTGTTAATACAGATTGTTATATGGAATGCGTCTTGTGTCCTGATTGATCCATGGATACCCAGTATGACTGGAACTTAACCTTGAGAGTTATAGACTCGACCCCATGTAATACTAATTGACTTTCATGCCTTGATACCATTAATAATAATGGTTATCTTGATTGAAATTGATCATGCGTTCCTAGTTGGAACTAAGAGACTGGCTAGTCATCTTATTGAATGAAATGAATGAGACACGTTCATGAAATGAACTATTGTACTCGATTAGCCAATCCCGAATATTGGCATACAGGCACATGCAGGTTTCAAATTTATTTATTTATCTATTTTACAAAAACAGCATGTGTACTTTATGGTCAAGGCATGATTACTCCGTGGTTAGACTTGATTGTTGCATCACGCTATGTAAGACCTACAACCTAGCCGCACGGGTATCGTTGTAGAGTTGCGCATATCGTACCCCATACGAAAGTACCCATTTGAATGACCATGATCCATGACATGGAACTTCACTCAACGTAGGAACTATTAAGTTAAATAAAATAATGATGGCATGGAGAGAATGGATTCCCGAGTTCTTACATGGCAGCCCTCTTTGGGACTATTAAGTGCCCGACAAGCCGGCTGGTTCCAACAGATACTGTAAATCTGTCACAAGGGCACGGAACGGTATCTGCTTATATTATTGTACATGCTATATTAACGGCGGGCGTCCCACTGGGACTCGTCTAAATACATGATTGGCGCAATTGATTGATTGGATAGACTAGCCTTGCTCGTACATAGTAAGAACTGAGGAATCCCTATTTGCATAATTCCAGGATAACTTGGGACTCACAATAGCAAGCCGTAGTAGTTGATTGGCCGTTCAAGATGATTTGTTTGTGTACTGTACCTGCTCTGTTGCCTAACTGAGATGATCAGAATGTCAGGACAAGACAGGCTAACTTTTGTCCTTGTTTGGTTGGAAGGTTGGTTCGAAGTGTCGTGATGTTAGGTGAATCCTAGTAGATAGCAGAGATTTATTATTATATCCTCTTACTTACTGGTTTAGTCCTTCATATCGTGCTTCCTTGTGGTACTTGCTATTAGAGGTCTAACCTCTCTGGTTTTCATGGCCAGATTTAGAGTCGGTCCCCGAGGATCCAGCTTACTCCTACCTCCAAGATGGTCAATACTAGGGGAATGATCGCAGGAGGACTCGAGTGGTTTCCTTACTCCACCGCTCGTTTTTTTATTTACTTCATACTTAGCCGTTTGGCACCGACATGTTAGTCGGATTGTCTTGCACTTACTTTTGCATAATTGTAACTAAAGTCAGACTGCAGCTGATAACAATTGTGTATATGTTACTATACCATCTGGCTATGTTTTGTAAAGCCAGATCTCAAGAACATTTTGACTGAGCGTTTGGGACGCCTTACTGCTTTATCTTACATGTTCTCTATTTTTGCTTCTTGTTTTGAATGATTGAGACAATAGATGTGAAATGGCCATAGTAGGACTTTCATGTAGTATGCACCACCTCATTTGGTTAGACAACATTGATCGTATTATACGGTATTTATCTATCCGTAATACGTAGCAGGCTGAGTCATTCCCCCGCTCTCCAGTATTCTGGTTCTGGGGCGTGACAAGGTTTTAGTGGTGGCCCATGCAGGTCTGATTTCAGACTTGTGGGGTGTTTGATTTATAGGATGTCTCAATCACACGTGTTCCCCCTTGATCTTATGATTCGTTATTCTCAACCCTTGCTTGACATTCTGGTATCCTTTGACTTCGTTTATCCTTCATGTCCGGTTGTTTGATTGTTCTCTTGTCCCTTTTCTTAGGGGCACTTCGTCTGCATTGGTCAGAGCTGGACAACAACAACAATAGCAGCATGGACAACCTGACCTTGTTGGTCAGCAGCAAGGGCCAGTCTCACCTCAGGAGGCTACCCAGAAAGAAGTGATAATAGAACCAGCAGCTGGATTGCAGTATCCAGATGTTCCACCACCACCAACAGTTCCACCTACCCAAGTGGACACACCAGCCCTTCTGGAGATCATGAGAGGAATGATGGCTACTCAGCAACATCCGATGTTGGCCCAGCAACGCATGCACACTCAGCTACAAGAGCAAAATGTGTTGCTCAACCAAGGATTGCAGACGGCTTTGGAAAGAGGAGCGAGGACTGATTCAGGAGCATCAGCCAGGTTTTGCAAGTACAACCCTCGCCGTTTTGAGGGCACGGAGGATGCCATTTCAGCAGATGCATGGCTTAAGGACATGGAGGCTATTCTGACAGCAGCTAAGGTACCGGCAGAAGAACATGTGGATCTAGTGAAGTTATTACTTCAGGATCTCGTACGTGATTGGTGGGAATCAGAGGAAGTAGGCATCAGACGTCCGGTGGCTTGGGACGATTTTACAGCAAGATTCAAGACCAAGTACTATGGGGTTGTGGCACGGTTTGAGCTACAACAGAAGTTTATCAGCCTCAGACAGGCTGGCAAGACTGTAGATGCTTATGCAGCGGAGTTCTGCAGATTAAGTAGATTCGCCCCAGAGATGGTAGCAACAGAGAGCCAGAGGGCCATGAGGTTTCAGCAAGGGTTTCATCTTGAACTCTTGCAGTTGATAGAGGGGCACAATTACCAAACTTTTGATGAGATATTAACGACGACTCGGAGGCATGAGATCACCATTCAGAGGCTTGCGACAAGGACTGGGGGTCAGAAGAGATCCCACAGTCAGATTGAAGGAGGAGGGGAAGCAGCGCCCCGAACAACAGCACCATCCACTGGCATTCGTATCCACGATGTGGCGATACGAGGACCAGTACCACCACCCAGGCAGCAGCAACAGCAACAGAGGAAGAACCAGCAACGCCTGGCAGGCTGCACTTATTGTGGGAAGATGGGGCATACTAGAGATGTGTGTCGGACATTGAATGGACTGTGTCTGATATGTGGAAATCCAGACCATCGGGTTACCACATGTCCCATGAATTCGAGGTCAGGAGGATCAGGACAGCAGTTTCCTGCTCTGCCAGCAACAGGGGCAGGCCAGTATCGAGGACCAGCAGTGGCAGTAAGGCCGTTGGCACAGCGTCCGTTAATGATGCAGGCTCAGATATTTCGGCAGCAGGGACCGCCGATGCAGCAACACCAGCATAGACCACTCCAGCATCGTCAAGGAAGGGGCCAGCAGCAGCACCAGGCTAGGCCGCAGCATGGAAACCAGTAAGGAGGTCGAGGACAAGCATTCACTCTGTCCTTGGAAGAGGCATTGGCATCGGGAGATGTTGTGGCAGGTAACATTCTCGTCGCCTCATATTCCGCAGTAGCATTGTTTGATTCGGTAGCATCCTATTCATTTATATCTGCACAATTTACGACACGACTAGGAATGGAGTTCGAGGCATTGCCAGGGAGGTTGAATATACTCACTGGTAATGGGCTCGTAGGAGTTAGTAGAGTTATTCTAGCGTGTAGTGTTGTAGTTTGCGAGCATTCCTTAACCGCCCGGTTGATAGAATTTCCTGTTGGAAATTTTGACGTTATCTTAAGCATGGACTGGCTGAAAGACAGTCATGCGACAATAGATTGTCGTAGAGGGAGTGTATCTTTTGATATTCCAGGCATGAAGCGGTTCACCTTAGTCAGATCAAAGGCAAGTCAGTAAGACCAGGGAGTAATAGCGGCAATGGAAGAAGTTCAGATTTCGAAGGTAGTTGAAGAGTTTTTAGACGTATTTCCTGAAGAACTTCCAAGTCTACCACCGGTTAGAGATATTGAGTTCAGTATAGAATTGGCACCAGGAACTAAACCGATATCAGATCGAGTTTACAGAATGGCGGATTCACAGCAAGCCAAGGTATATCAGCATATAGAGGAACTGAAGGAGAAGAAGTTCATCCAAGCTAGCGTGTCACCATGGGCAGCACCAGTGGTACTTGTAGGAAAGAAGGATGGGTCATCTAGATTGTGCATTGACTACAGGAAGCTTAACGCGGCAACAGTGAAGAACAAGTACCCATTACCTAGGATCGACGACTTATTTGATCAGTTGAGCAAAGCTAGAGTTTTCTTCAAGATATATCTTCGTTCAGGGTATCATCAGGTGAGGGTTCGGAAGGAAGATATTCCCAAGACAGCATTCAGGTCGAAGTATGGGCATTATGAATTCTTAGTAATGCCGTTTGGTTTGACCAATGCTCCAGCAATATTCATAGATTTGATGAATCGCATCTTTATGCCATACTTAGACCAGTTTGTCGTAGTGTTTCTTGACGACATTCTCGTATACTCTGCTAGTAAAGAGGAGCATGAAGACCACCTCAGAAAAGTGTTGCAGGTTCTGAGAGAGAACCAGTTGTATGCCAAGCTCAGCAAGTGTGAGTTCTAGACGGGTCATATTTCATTTTTGGGTCACATCATATCAGGAGCTGGAGTAGCAGTAGATCCCAAGAAGATAGTAGCAGTAGAAAGTTGGCCAGTACCCAAGACCGTAGCAGATGTACAGAGTTTCTTGGGATTGGCAGGATATTACAGAAGGTTTGTATCAGACTTTGCAAGGCTCTCAGCACCCATGACCCGCTTGACCCGGAAGGATGTACCATTCATTTGGTCGACAGAATGTCAGGCATCATTTGAGACTTTGAAGCAGAAGTTGATATTAGCACCTATTCTTACATTGCCAGTTGGATCCGGAGGTTTTACAGTATATTGTGATGCGTCAGGTAAAGGACTTGGATGTGTCCTTATGCAGCATGGGAAGGTGATAGCATATGCATCTAGGCAGCTTCGGGACCACGAGAAGAATTACCCAACTCATGATTTGGAGTTAGCAGTGGTAGTGTTTGCTCTGAAGCTATGGAGGCATTACTTATATGGTGACCGAGTGGAGATGTACACAGACCATAAAAGTCTGAAGTACATCTTTACTCAGAAGGAACTAAACATGAGGCAGAGAAGATGGTTGGAGTTAATTAAGGATTTTGACATGGAGCTTCAGTATCATGTAGGCAAGGCTAATGTAGTAGCAGATGCTCTTAGCAGGAGAGGCGGCGCATTTATGTTGACAATACAGAGGCATATCTTAGAAGACCTTCAGGAGATGGGCATCGAAGTTATACTTCCTAGTGACGTAGGAGTTCTAACAAGTCTGCAAGTTCAATCCGACTTGGTAGGCAGAATCAAGACAGCTCAGCACAAGACCCAAGGTTTCAGAAGCTTAGGGCAGAATGTGAGTCAGGACTCAGGAAGAAGATGAGAATTCATGAAGATGGTACACTTAGGTTTGGATCACGTCTATGTGTACCTAGTGGAGATATCAGACAGGAGGTTATAGCAGAAGCTCACAGTTCTCAATATTCTATTCACCCTGGTGGGACCAAGATGTACCAAGATATCAAGCAGCATTTTTGGTGGAACGGGATGAAGAGGGAGATAGCTACATTTTTTTCCCGTTGCTTGGTACGTCAGCAAGTGAAGGCAGAACAGCAGAGGCCAGCTGGGTTATTACAACCGCTTCCTATTCCGGAATGGAAATAGAAGCATATTACAATGGACTTTGTGACCGATTTACCGAGATCACCAAGTGGTAAGGACATTATTTGGGTAATAGTGGACCGACTTATGAAGGTAGCACACTTTCTTCCTTTCAGAGTAGGGCAATCTACAGAAAAGTTGGCAGAGTTGTATATGCAACAGATAGTCAGGCAGCATGGAGTCCTTGTCAGTATTGTGTCGGATCGAGATACCCACTTTACATCACATTTCTGGAAGAGCTTACATCATAGCCTGGGTACCAAGTTAAGATTTAGCACGGCCTACCATCCGCAGACGGATGGGCAATAAGAAAGAACGATTCAGACTTTAGAAGATATGTTACGAGCTTGCACTCTAGATTTTGGAGGGTCTTGGGAGAGTCACCTGCACTTAGTTGAGTTTTCGTACAACAATTGTTATCAAGCCAATATCCAGATGGCGCCATTTGAAGCACTATATGGTAAGAAGTGCAGGTCACCGCTTGCATAGGATGATATCGAAGAGAGGAAGATGTTAGGCCCAGAAATGATTGTTCAGACGGTTGAAGTGGTTAAGGGAATTAGAGAGCGACTTCGAGTTGCGCAGGACAGGCATCATCATTGGACGGACCAGCATCGTAGGCCGTTAGAGTTCTCTGTTGGGGACCACGTATTCTTGCGGATCTCACCTACTCGTGGGGTCATTAGATTTGGCATTCGCGGGAAATTGAGTCCGCGGTACGTGGGCCCATTTGTTATCCTTGATCGGATAGGCGATGTTGCTTATCGTTTATTCCTCCCGCCTTCGTTACGAGAGGTGCATGACGTATTTCATGTATCTCAATTACGTAGGTATGTATCGGACCCAATCCATATCCTCGATCATTCGGAGCTGGTTGTTGGTACCAACCTGTCTTACGAGGAACAGCCTGTGTCCATTTTGGACCGAAGAGAGAAGATACTCAAGAACCGAACAATTAGTCTTGTCCATGTTGCTTGGGGTCATCACTCCTTGGGAGAGTCAACGTGGAAACGTGAGGATGATATCCGATCACGGTATCCACACCTGTTTGACTCACAAGGTATATCTCTTTCTGTATACCTTGATTGTCCTGATTCTTTATGCTTGTCACCTTATGGTTAGAGCTACTTGATATCATAGAATGATGAATTTACATATATCGTACTTGCTTTTGATATGGTAATAATGATTGCTTGCTCACGAGAATTGTTTGTATTAGTTTAGCTCCGATATTTCTACCTGCTTGGATTTGAAATTTCGAGGACGGAATTTTTTCTAAAGTGGGTAGAGATGTCACTCCCCGTTCCCAGAATGCGTATTTTTATTCATGTACAACTCTGTATATTTATTTAGTATTTATCATGTATTATCTTGTATTTAAATTTCTTTAATTTCATGTTAATTAATTATCTGCATTTTATTTTCTGCAATTTTATTTCTGTATTTTATTTCTTGCTGTTATTCTCTGCTATTAGTCTTGCCCTGTGATTCGGGTTCATGGAGGGTTTCGGGTTCATGGTGGCTCAACCCGACCCAAACCCCCACCTACCACCACCCTTCCTATTTAAAGCTTCCATCTCATTCTCTCTCCTCATAACTCTCATCCTTCTCCATTACTACTTCTTCTTCTTCCTCATCATTCTCTCCACCAACAACAGCAGGCAAGTGCAAATCTTGCTTTTTGCTTGGAGAACCATTTTTATGGTTCATTTCTCTTCCTCTCATGATCCTGAGAGAGTTTAGTACTTGGCATTTTTGATTTCTTTGGCTGGTTTTTGCTAGATCTAAGATATTGTATTCTCGGTTTTTCATGGGTTCTGATCTCCCAACTTAGCGTGTTTTCTGGCGGGAACTTCACTTCTGGCTTGGAACAGGTTCAGTCACACTCACGTCTTTACGTGTTTGCGTGGATTTTTAGTCACGCACACGTCTTTACTTGTGCGTGCGTGGATTTTAGTCAGGCACACGTCTTTACTTGTGCGTGCGTGGATTTTAGTCACGCACACGTCTTTACTTGTGCGTGCGTGGATTTTAGTCACGTACACGTCTTTACTTGTGCGTGCGTGGATTTTAGTCGCGCACACGTCTTTACTTGTGCGTGCGTGGATTTTAGTCACGCACACGTCTTTACCTGTGCGTGCGTGGATTTTTAGTCACGCTCACGTCTGTACATGTCTGCGTAAATTTTAGTCACGCTCATGTTCTTACATGTTAGCGTGGATTTTTAGTCACGCTCACGTTCTTACGTGCCAGCGTGAATTTTGAGTCACGCTCACGTCTTACGTGCGTGCGTGAATTTCTTGTCCCACTTTTCACGCTCACTTGTGCGTGCGTGGATTTCTTATCATTCTTCACGCTCACTTATGAGTGCGTGAATTTCCCTTCACGCTCACGCTGTGCGTGCCAACGTGAACCACTTTTCACGCTCACGCTGTTTGCATGCTCACTCCTACTAGACTTGTTGGCGTGACTTTTGGTCTTAGCTTAGACTTGTTGGCGTGACTTTCTAACCAGGGTATTTCTATTTGTTCTTATTCATTTAATGATGGCATGATAATTCTTCTATTATATCCTTACGCCTTTTGGCATGAACTTGATAAAATCATGACATGTTAATATTATTAATACAGATTGTTATGTGGAATGCGTCTTGTGTCCTGATTGATCCATGGATACCCAGTATGACTGGAACTTAACCTTGAGAGTTATAGACTCGACCCCATGTAATACTAATTGACTTTCATGCCTTGATACCATTGATAATAATGGTTATCTTGATTAAAATTGATCATGCGTTCCTAGTTGGAACTAAGAGACTGGCTAGTCGTCTTATTGAATGAAAAGAATGAGATACATTCATGTAATAAACTATTGTACTCGATTAGCCAATCCCGAATATTGGCATACAGGCACATGCAGGTTTCAAATTTATTTATTTATCTATTTTACAAAAATAGCATATGTACTTTATGGTCAAGGCATGATTACTCCGTGGTTAGACTTGATTGTTGCATCACGCTATGTAAGACCTACAACCTAGCCGCACGGGTATCGTTGTAGAGTTGTGCATATCGTACCCCGTACGAAAGTACCCATTTGAATGACCATGATCCACGGCATGGAACTTCACTCAACGTAGGGACTATTAAGTTAAATAAAATAATGATGGCATGGAGAGAATGGATTCCCGAGTTCTTACATGGCAGCCCTCTTTGGGACTATTAAGTGACCGACAGGCCGGCTGGTTCCCACAGATATTGTAAATCTGTCACACGGACAGGGAACGGTATCTGCTTATATTATTGTACATGCTATATTAACGGCGGGCGTCCCGCTGGGACTCGTCTAAATACATGATTGGTGCAATTGATTGATTGGATAGACTAGCCTTGCTCGCACATAGTAAGAACTGAGGAATCCCTATTTGCATAATTCCATGATAACTTGGGACTCACAATAGCAAGCCGTAGTAGTTGATTGGCCGTTCAAGATGATTTATTTGTGTACTGTACCTACTCTGTTGCCTAACTGAGATGATCAGAATGTCAGGACATGACGGGCTAACTTCTGTCCTTGTTTGGTTGGGAGGTTGGTTCGAAGTGTCGTGATGTTAGGTGAATCCTAGTAGATAGCAGAGATTTATTATTATATCCTCTTACTTACTGGTTTAGTTCTTCATATCGTGCTTCCTTGTGGTACTTGCTTTTAGAGGTCTAACCTCTCTGGTTTTGCATGGCCAGATTTAGAGCCGGTCCCCGAGGATCCAGCTTACTCCTACCTCCAAGATGGTCAATACTAGGGGAATGATCGCAGGAGGACTCGAGTGGGTTTCCTTACTCCACCGCTCGTTTTGTTATTTACTTCATACTTAGCCGTTTGGCACCGACATGTTAGTCGGATTGTCTTGCACTTACTTTTGCATAATTGTAACTAAAGTCAGACTGCAGCTGATAACAATTGTGTATATGTTACTATACCATCTGGCTATGTTTTGTAAAGCCAGATCTCAAGAACATTTTGACTGAGCGTTTGGGATGCCTTACTGCTTTATCTTACATGTTCTCTATTTTTGCTTCTTGCTTTGAATGATTGAGACAATAGATGTGAAATGACCATAGTAAGACTTTCATGTAGTAAGTACCCCCTCGTCTGGTTAGACAGCATTGATCGTATTATACGTTATTCATCTACCCGTAATACGTAGCTGGCTGAGTCATTCCCCCGCTCTCCAGTATTCTGGTTCTGGGGCGTGACAGGGGTGGTTCCTATGGGTTGAAAACTAACAAATATGCAAGGGAAAGATCAAATAGAGAAGGTTTAGAGAGAGATACCTATTGGGAGTTGATTCCCAATGAACAACCCAAATGACACGAATCCGACACGTACTCTTCTAGCAAATGGACACCCCTCCTTTCTCTTGGCTCCATAATCCTTGTAGCTCCCTCTTCTTGTAAGAATGAAAGAATTTGGTGGAGAAAAGAGAATATTTGAGAGATTAATCAATGAAATTTGCTCTCAAGATTGGGAAGAACACTAAAATGGGAATGGATGCTACTTTGCAAATGAATAGAAGATGGAACCCTCTCTTGGCTTCCATAAGGGTTAGGTTTGGGCCAATAGGAAATGTCTACTATACCCCTAATAGGTCCCATTTGGTTAATCTAACTCATGCAAAGGTTTGGGGTCAAAAGGGTCAAGTTTCTAATCTTTAAATGACTAAACTTGTCATATGAGTTTAGTCTAAACGCACTAGCCTAATGAGATGAGTTTGTGGACCATGCCTATCTAATCTTTGGGTCCCGACTAGAATCTAAACTATCCGGACCACTAACACAAGTCAAAACTAGACGAAACTCTAACCCGACTAAACAAATCTCCAAAATACAATAATAATAAATAATTATTTACAAAAAATATGAATATAAAAAATGATAAATTTACCATCATTTTTGGAAATAGGCAGTTACAATCCTACCCTCCTTAGAAAAATTTTGTCCTCGAAATTTAAGTTGGTTGTACTCTTCTCTAGGTCAAGCCCCCAGCAATCAACGTCTATAAAATTCTATCCAAAGTTATACAACATGCAATTCTATGGAATAGGAACAAACATGCATGGTTTTAGTCTCTACAGTATCATGTTATTGTAGTCTGCATTGTGATTTTCTATTAATCTAGCATGATCATCACATATGCAAGCTAAGGGTACTAAGAAAGCAATCAAACAATCAATGGGTAGAAAGAAATAGAAAAATGAAAGAATAAGACCTAACCTCCTAGTCCCTCACCTACGGTGTGGGTCTCCTCGACCGTCACCGCAAAAGCCTTGTCCTGGCGGGGTATATCCTGCTGCTAGTGCGGGGCATGATGCTGCGCCACAGCCACAAGTGGCCTAGCTCCCACTCTCTTATCCAAAATACCCAAGTAACATCTCCACTGATACCTACTCCATTATACCAGGTTACCCTCTATAGGGTATCTATTCCGTAATCTGATAACCATACCCGTCTACCCAGAATCATGTTATCGGAATCCTCGTCATGCTAAAAAGTAAGGCTGCAATAAACCATAGGGTCTGCAACTAAGGTACATACCTCTAAGATCGTGGTATCTAACATTTTTGTATTGCCGTATGCTTGGCTACAAAAACCTTAAATTCTTACAACCCGAAAAATACATCCAAAATTAGACCCTATTTCTTTGCCATGCCTGCTAATACGGCTGTAGAAGACTCTAGATTCCATAACCGAGGCAATTAGTCCAAAGGTTTATCCTAGTAGAAAATCAATGAACCCCAAAAATCAAATTCAACCACGGACAAGGAAGAACAGACAGAAACAGTTGGAATCAAATTTCGAGATAGTTTTTTATGAGATTCTCAAGAGTTGTCCCTAGAATCTTCTCAAGAAGTCCTAACTATGATTGAGTATCCTTAGCCTATAGCCTATATCTTATAAACCTATAGCAGGCTCGTAGCAGCACTCTAAGTCGAGCACCACTAGGACATAAAATATATATATATATATATATATATATATATATATATATATATATATATAAAACCCCAAAGTTTATTGAAGTAATAGGCGCAAAATACCGAAGCCTATACAAGTAAGCGCGCTAATACGGCAAAAGAACAGAAAGCGAAAAGTGCGAGACGCGCACACACAAAAAAGGGGAGGACGTCCTAAGCCAGGGCCTCCCAGAACGAGTTGGAGACGTGAGAGTGGCACCTCCAAACTTTGATGCATTGTCTGATGACCTCTCTGTACAACTGTGGAGGGAGGATTTGGCACCCTTCATATCTGAATTTGTTCATGTTTTTCCAAAGTACCCAAATACTGACAGCTTCTACGATCTGATATCCGTGGGAGCGGCTCCAATAGTCCAGGAGATCGTAGAAGCCCCCAGTCGATTGAACTATACTAAGTCTATTGTGAAGCTTGGACCATATGCATGCAGCCAGTTCCCCCGAAAGAAGGACATGCTCTGTTGATTCCGTCTTGTGCTCCTCGCAGCAGTGGCATCTTGAGGCAAGGCTGAATCCCATAGATCCGATGATGTCGTCCGTCAGAATCTTTCGGTGAAGAGAACGCTAGATGAGGATAGACCATTTAATGGAAATGCTTGCCTGCCAAAACTTGGCATAAACGATATTCGGCACCCCGCTGCCTCTGGCCACAAGTCTAGCGGAAGCCAAAGTGAATGTTCCACTTGGGTTGTGGGACCATCTCCAAGTATCGATCGTGTCGGTAATCCAAAGATTAGCAGCAAAAAGACATGTTGCCGCTGGCGGGCCTAGCCAATCTCTAACCTTCCCCTAATTCCATCCGGAACTGCCCTTCCATAGGTCTCTAATTGCGCACCCATATGGAGGTAGAATGTTGGGATGTATAGTATCTTCTCCTAACTACCGCTCCAAACAGGCCGGAGAGCGGCCGTCGCCCTACTGGAGACGGATAAGAGGTTCAGCAGTGATACGACCCTGAATTATGCGGTGCCACGATGCCGAGAATCTTTTGTTAGTGCTCTCCTC
This sequence comes from Iris pallida, assembly GCA_029216955.1. Classification (NCBI taxonomy): domain Eukaryota; kingdom Viridiplantae; phylum Streptophyta; class Magnoliopsida; order Asparagales; family Iridaceae; genus Iris; species Iris pallida. The sequence continues at coordinate 3,445,101 of JANAVB010008798.1, read as the reverse complement.
CAATAGATAGGAGAATCTAGAATACCTAGCTCTCATGAACTTCGTCCATAAGTAGGTCTCGGTGCGCAACTTCCACCATAACTTAATGGAGCAGGCGTCCACAATATGGGCAAGTCTACTGAAGCCCAGACCACCTTCTTCAGTAGGTTTGGCCATCGTCTCCCAACCGGCCCAGTGATGTTTGTCCTTGCCGTCGCTATGACCCCAAAAGAACTTGGCGAAGAGGGATTCGAGAAAGTAGAGCACCTTCTTGGGAGGGGAGCAAACGGCCAGGGTATACATCGGGATGGACGATAGAACATATTTGATGAGGATCGTTTTGCCCCCTAGGGATAAGGTTGCGTTGTGCCATACTGCAATGAGTTTGCGGATCTTGTCTACGAGGTGCACGTATATTCCTGAGTTGGCCTTACCGTACACTAGCGGGCACCCGAGGTAAAGGAAGGGTGGGTAGTCTGTGTTGAAGGAGGTCATGTTGGCGAGCAGAGTTGAGCCAGTTCTTTCAGCTTTGAGATGGTTGTAGATAACGCTCTTGTTGTTGTTGAAGCGCTGTCCAGAGCAGGTGGTGTATCTGGCGATCATACTCAAAACGGCCTCGATCGATCCGCTGTCTCCAAATGAAAAGATGAGGATATCGTCTGCGTAAGCCAGGTGAGTGATAAGTGGGCAGCCGGTGGTGGTGTGGAAGTGGTTGAAGCCGGACATTCTGGGCATACTATTAAGGTTTCTGCTGAGGGATTCGACCGCAATGATAAAAATGGTAGAAGAGAGCGGATCCCCCTGTCTAACCCCGCGAGTGGAACGAAAGAATCCCGCAGCCTGGCCATTGATGACGGTGGAGAACCACACATTGTTGATAGATCTGAAGACGATGTTAATCCATGGTTCGGAGAAGCCAAAGGCCCTGAATACCCAGATCATGAATTGCTAGTCCAGACGGTCGTACGCTTTTTCCACGTCAAGTTTGATGGCCACGTTCCCTCCTGTCATGACCCGTTCCCGAATAACCGGACACGAGTCGGACACGTCCAGCCTTCATTATTAGATACGACGAATTAAGCTGTACCAATCTAGGGAAATCTATCTAGATAATCATGAACAAGTATGAAATTACAGCATCTATAAATGAATCCCAAATCCAGATACATGTCTCAGAATTATTACATTCCAGCAAAGAAAGTAAAGTCTACAAGTCTAAAAAATACAAGAAAATGTAAAGTACTAAGGTAAAGCTCTAGGCTTCTGCAGCCTCTAAGTTAAGAGCAACTCCAGCTGGCTCTACTGCATCTACTGGCTCTCGGCCATAATATGTGTCGCACAGAGCCTCCAACTCACTTGCAACATATCCTAGTCAGGAGCGGAGCAAAGTACAGTTCTAGGTAATGAACAAGTGCATGATATGGAAATGAGTACAGGAGAACATGAAGATGAAATACAGGAAATGAACAGGAAAGTAAATGAATGTAATGTACAGGAATGAAACTATAATCCTGAAGTACAAGACATGACAAGTGCACCATGTTTGAAATATAACTAGTCCACGTAACCGGCTGGGGTGAGTGCAGGAACATGTACAGGAGTACATGAATATGGTACGGCTTAGGGCCCGCGTGTACGATGCAGGGCCTAAGCTATCTACATAAATATAGTAACCAGGATTTGGTCACATGGCTAGTGTATTTCCCCACCCGACACAATAAGTACAAGAATATGAAATACAGGAGTACAGAGGTACAGGATATCGTGTCATAACGTGTCATAAGAAAGGTACAAGATATATAAATATACAAGACCATAAAAAAGTACTTGCCTTGCTCCCGGAAGGTACAGGTAATCAGTGGAGCTGGATGTCCTCCTGGTTTATTAAATACAAGTTGGTCAAGTTCTAATAATTACTGTCTAACCAATTACAGCTGTTATCTTGCCCTAAACATGTGTTGTAATAACTAACCAAGGTTTACGCACTAAGGTTTGCAGGATTATAATCATATGGTTCACTTTCTAAAAGTGACATGCTATACTTCTTGATTTGGCCAAAAAAATATTATAGAAGATAGACAAGTAGCCCTGAACACTAAATGTGAAACTAGCTTAGAGTAAAAGAATAAATTGTTCATTAGCTATGCAGGTTATTGAATGATCAAGAATTTTCCTCTACTAATGTCAATCCTTATACACCAAGACTTAAACTGGAAACAGAGTCTTATTCTAATGTAACAGTGCATTGAGGTCAGATTCTCAGGTTTCAACAATTTATTCAATTGCCAATACAAGGCTATAGAAATCTTCCAGTTCATTAAATTGCTAGAACACTGCATATGAAGTTTCCAGATTCCTGGTAACAGTGGCTAAAACTCTTATGAAGAAACTGCATGTATCCCTAGTCCATTGATATCAATCACCAAACTCTAATCTGAACAGGACTTCCATTCATGGTTGCACTCAGTCTGTCCTAACTGGAGACAGTCCCATATATCATTTGTAAACCTGTTATTCGAACCATACTATCAGCCCAACCTATTTCTCCTGACTGTTACATAGTTAAATTAGTTCTGTACCAACAGTTATCAATCAACCCACTAAGTTACTATCATAGAAATCTCAGGTTCAAAATAAAAATGAACCACTCTATGCACATACATTCTCAGGTTCTATCAAGTTGAATCACAATGATACATAAGTCCCCAGTTCTAAGACTTAGGTTCTCAGGTTCTATAATTGAACCAAAGCATTGTATATGAGTCCCAGGTTCAGTGATAAACCACTGATGTAATTTTAACTCTATCTAACAAATTCACACCATCCAACACATTACTGATATACAAACCAGACCTGAATCTACTGGCAGTAAACTAAGGAAGACTACCCTGTTTGCATCCTAGCCTACTGAATCGATTGTAGCTAAAATGTACGAATCAACAGTACAAATGTTGAACCAACATTCTAGCAGGAATTGGTTCAGACAAGGCTTAAGCAAAACTAAAATTGAAGATCCATAGCTCAACAGGAATTTAAAGAACAACTGTCATCCCTAAGTAGTCCTAAACCAACCTTACCAATCCACCCTAATAGTTTCTGGAACAGAGAATACAAAATAAAACGAGGCTAAGCTCTGAAATCAGGAAAGGAGAACTAACAAATCAGTGAACTGCAAACATTGCTTTAGACTACTATTATGAATCATGAAACCCACCTGGATAATCACTGATAGGAACATGTAGCTAACCATGCAGGAATTTAGACTGATATGAAGTCTTAAATCCAGTGACAATACTGAGGTGAAGTCCAAGATTCATCATTCTGAACCAACCACTGCATATGCAGTCTCTAATTCACATATTCACCCAATCTTGCTAACAACTGAAAACCAATTTATTAATAATTGAATTGCAATCATAACCTCACTCAATTTAAAACTCCAATTTAAATCATAACCTAAAGTATTATTAGGTATTTCAAATCTGAGTACTCGAAAAGAATAATCATGAAATAAAAATCAGAGGCTATATGATGTCACATATAAACTCAGTTAACCCACAACTTATTCGAATTAGAAACCAGCCTATTGAGAAACTGTTAAATAAGTTCAATGAAGTAAAACCAAAATCAAATTGATTAGATCTGGCAAACTATCTAGTAGTTGATATACCGTATAAATAGAATATATCTAAATTACCCATTGCTAAACCAAATAATTTTACAAACATAATTCTACTTAAATATTAGCTAAGCATACATGAGGAATGAGATTTAAACTCTTGGTGTCAATATCCCCTTGATGTGGACACAAGCTAACTCTGATCAAACACTTGAGGAAATAACAGCAACAATTTCAGAAAAATCTACCAACCTAAAATTAAGTTATCAACTCAAATTTACTTAATTATTCGTACGGATCATATGATCTTACCTCTACTAAAATTCAAAAGCAAGGAGTCGACCAATCGAGTGTTAAATCAACACACTCAGATCTGAAATTTACAAGGAGCAGAGTTGATTCCAAATTCAGAGCAAAATAGGGAAGAAATGATCAACTCGCCTAGATCGGATGCATCGATGGAGATTCCCAAGAGTTCGTCGAAGTTTCAAGAGAGGGAGGATCGCTCAACTGATCATTCAAGAGAACAAAATTACTAAATCTCTAAATAATGAATGTTTAAATCTGGATCGAGATCAAACAACACTTACTCATCACTGCCATTGCCGATCGAAGGAGCGATCATCAACATTGATCCATCGCCAAGCTTCATGAGGAAATTGTTCCTTCCATCGCCATGGAGTGTGGATTGAGATACCAAGAATTTGGAAGAGTAAGAATTCTAAGAGGACTCGGCTCTCACTCCCTTCCTCTGCTGTAATTTCTAGCAAGAATAAAATAGGAAGAGCTTCTTATAGGCTGACAGGATGGCGGGGGGATGAGGCTACCAAATTGACGGGAAGGAATTTGTGGTTACACTCTCCACTACTCGACAGTTGTGACCAAAATTCAAATTTGATTCCCCACTCCTCATTGTTTTGAACAGAGGAGAAGAACCAAGAATACCAGCCATCGTTCTTCAGGAAGTTTGTTTTGAAAGGCTTGCAAACTAAGCCCTAAATAATGGTTGGCTTACAGTGAAATGGGCCAAGCCCAAATGTAAAAGAGGGTTACCATAATTCAAATTTGAATAATTTCAGAATTAGTCTCCATAAATTTGCTAAAATAAAATAAAATTAAAATATTAGAGGAAGAAAATACTTCATTATAAATTTTTGGGATGTGGGATTACAAATTCTCCCCTCCCAAAGAATTTCGTCCTCGAAATTTCAAGGAAGATAAAAATCAAAATGATCCCAACCAATATAAGTGTTTATTAAAATCACTGAAACACAAAAGTATAATCAAGCAAATAAACTGGGATAGCGCTCTCGTATCTCATCCTCGCGCTCCCATGTGGACTCTCCTGGGTGTCTCCACATGACGCGGTCAACTGGAATAGTCTGGTTCCGCAGGCGCTTCTCCCTCCGATCAAGGATCTCCACTGGCTGCTCCTCGTAGGTCAAACTCGGACCCACCTACAGCTCTAAATAGTCCACCATATGGCTCGGGTCTGGAATGTAGTGTCGAAGCTAGGATACGTAGAAGACGTCATACACTCCCTCCAAGCTAGATGGAAGCGCTAGTCGATATGCCACCTCGCCAGTCCGTGCAGTCACATCGAAAGGTCCGATGAATCTCGGACTGAGCTTCCCACCTCTGCCGAAACGAATGACGCCTCTGGTTGGCGAGATCTTCAGGAACACTCTATCTCCAACTGCAAACTCCAGTGGCCGTCTGCTGCTGTCCGTCCAATGCTTCTACCAATCCTATGCAACTCTGAGATGCTTCCTGATCAGTCTGACTTTTTCAGCTGAGTCTAGCACCATCTCTGGTTCAAGCAAAGCCCTCTCGCCAACGTCGTCCCAAGATAAAGACGTGCGACATCTCCGCCCATATAGCACCTTGAATGGTGTCATCTCAATGCTAGCCTGATAACTATTATTATAGGCAAACTCCACTACATACAAATGATCCTCCCACAAACCTCTGAAATCAAGTGTGCAAACCCGCAGCATGTCCTTCAGTGTCTGAATGGTCCTCTCGGACTGCCCGTCCGTCTGTGGATGATAAGCGGTGCTGAACTTCAACTGTGACCCCTAGCTCAGCTCTAGACTCCTCCAGAAGTGTGATGTGAAGCGTCTGTCCCTATCTGAAATAATGCACATCGACACCCCGTGAATCCGCATAATCTACCGTATGTAGAGGTCTGCAAGCTTTTCGGTCGACAGCCCAACCTTGAACGGAATAAAATGAGCAGACTTCGTCAGTCTGTCCATGATAACCTAAATAGCATCCTTGCCACTGGGCGTATGCGGTATACCAGAGACGAAGTCCATGGTGATATGCTCCCACTTTTATTCCGGAATAAGTAAAGGCTAGAGTAATCTTGCTGGTCTCTGGCGCTCTGCCTTGACTTGCTGGCACACAAGGCATCTGAAAACAAATCTGGCAACCTCTTTCTTCATTCCATACCACCAAACATACTCCCGCAGATCCTTATACATCTTGGTAAATCCAGGATGAATAGAATACTACGACTGGTGGGCCTCTTGCATCACCTTCTCCCGTAAATCCTTGGGCACACACAACTAATTCCCGTGCCTCAGGGATCCATCTGCTGCAATGGTAAAATCGTCAAGCAATCCTGTCTCTGCCTGGTCTCTGAGACATCGGAGTCCCTCATCAAGAAACTGGGCCTCCTTGATCTTCTCTAACAGTCCTGACTGTTTCTGCATATGCATCAGCTGCCCTCCAACTCCTGGAAGAATAATCTCGATCCCCAGGTCTCAAGATCCTCCAAAAGATGTCGGTCCATAGTGAAAAACATAGCAACATGATATCGACTAAGAGCATCTGCCACCACATTCGCCTTCCCAGGGTGATACTGCAGATTGATGTCAAAATCCTTCTTGAGTTACAGCCATCTGCGCAACCTCATATTCAGCTCCTTCTGAGTAAAAACATACTTCAAGATTTTATGGTCCGTGAAGATGTCCACTCTCTCTCCATACAAGTAGTGCTTCCACAGTTTCAAGGCAAAAATGACTGCTGCAAGCTCCAAGTCATGTGTAGGGTAATTTTTCTCATGAGGCCTCAACTGTCTAGAAGCATAAGCAATGACCTCTTGTTCTGCTCAAGCACACATCCCAAGCCCTTCCCTGAAGCATCGTTGTAGATGAAGAATCCTTTCGATCCTGATGGTAAAGCTAGAACTGGTGTTGTCGTGAGTCTTCTCTTCAATTCTTCAAATGCTGACTGGCAGGCGTCGCTCTAAATGAACTCCTCATCATTCCGCATAAGCTTGGTCATCGGCTCCGCTATCTTGGCAAAATCTTTCACAAACTTCCTGTAGTATCCTTTAAGACCCAGGAAACTACGAATCTCTGCTACTGACTTGGGAGGTGCCCATGCTTCCACTGTTTCAATCTTCTTGGGATCTATAGACATTTCTACTCCAGTCACCACATGCCCTAGGAACTCCACTCTGTCTACGAAAAACTCACACTTCGAGAGTTTCCCATACAGCTTCTCCTTCCACAAAATCTACAACACAATTCGTAGGTGCTCCACATGCTTCTCCTCGGTCTTCGAATAGATCAGAATGTCGTCAATGAAGACTACGACAAACTTGTCCAAATACTTTTCAAAAACTTTATTCGTCAAGTTCATAAACACTGTTGGGGCAATGGAGAGTCCGAACGGCATCACCAAAAATTTATACTGGCTGTAACGGGTGTTGAAAGCTATTTTTGGAATATCCTGCTCCTGAACCTTTATCTGATGATATCCCGACCGAAGGTCAATCTTGGAAAAGACCTTTGCTCCACTTAGCTGGTAAAACAGCTCATCAATCCGCGGCAAAGGGTATTTATTCTTGATGGGGATGTTATTGAGTACACGGTAATCGATACACATCCTCAGAGTCCCATCCTTCTTGGGCACGAAGAGTACTGGTGCTCCCCAGGGTGAAGCACTGGACCGAATAAAACCTTTGCCCTCCAACTCATCAATCTGGGCCTTCAACTCTGCAGCTTCCTTCGGGTTGATCTTGTAGCAATACTGGGACTTCGTCGCTGATCCAGGCACTAGGTCGATGCTGAACTCCATATCTTGATCTGGCAGCAATCCTGGAAACTCCTCGGGGAAGACGTCGTGATACTCTGCAATCAGCGGATGCGATAACTCCTGGTCTTCTACAACTGCTCTGAAATAGACTCCCTCTGGCCTCTCTGCAATCCGTCTGCTAATCTCGAACGGTAGAACTCCAGGCGGGCTAAAAATCACTTTCCTCTCGTGGCAGTATATTACGGTAAACTGCTCGTTCATCCAGTCGATGCCGAAGACTATATCAAATCCGGGCAATGGCATCACTAGAAGTCGAGCCCTAAGCTCCCTTCCAGCTATAGTGATAGGGCAATCCACCATCTCACTAACTGGTATTACCCCTCCTCCTGTCATAATATGACAGCTTCCCCTAGTGGGCTTGGGTGTGAAGCCGTGTCTATGCAGAAACTTATATGATACAAAGCTATGTGTGGCTCCAGAATCAAATAATGTAATGGCAAGAAAAGAATGAAAAAGTATAGAACCTGTGACTACATCCGGTGCTGCCTCATCCTCCTCAACTGCAGCCATGATATAAGCACGTCCCGGCTGTGGTGGTCCACTCTGCTGTTGGTGTTGTGCAAAATATTGCTGCTGAGTAGGTAAAGTCGGAACCCTCTGTGGTGCAGCTAGTAGAGCTCTAGGTGGTGCAGGTGGTGGTCCTCCAGCTCCTTGAGGTCCTCATGTCAGTCGAGCTACGGCCTGTGGACAGTACCTCATCTGGTGTGCGTCTGATCCGCAGAATAAGCAGAGCCCGAGCCTCTTACGGCACTCGTCGAAGCGATGTCCCAGTCGATAATAGAATGCGCAAGTAACTGCCTGCTGCTGTCTCTGAGGTCGATGTGTAGGAGCTCTAGCTGGACGGTGATACTGTTGTGCTGGCTGCTGTGGCCTCGCCTGAATATGAGTCTGGGCCCTCTTCGCTGGTGCCTGGAAACTACTGCTACCAATATCCTAGTCCCTCTTCAGCTTCGGATCTGCCTCCTTCTCTACAGCCTAAGCAATCTTGAGGATGCTCGCATATGTCGTCGCCTGACTAATCGCCACCGCGTGCCGCAGCTTCCTGGCGAGACCCTCCTTGAATTTCTAAGCTCTGTCGTCCAGTGCTCTGACTAGGTTCTCCGTGAACCTGAGGAATCAAGTAAACTCTGAAGTGTACTCCACAACCGTCATAGTCCCCTGCTGCAACATCTCAAACTGCATCCTAAGCTCATCCCGCTCCACATCAGGGAAAAACTTCTTCTTGAACAGAGTTTTGAAATCTATCCAAGAAACCTGGGGCTCCGCCAACTGGGGCTCCTCCCGGTACCAAGCCCCGACTAAATCAAAGAGTCGCATGCTGGCCACCTCCACCTTCAGGTCATCTAAAATCCGTGCCATCTTCAGGGTCCTTTTCGTATTCTCCAGCCGCTCGTCTGCATAAACTATCCCCTCGTTGCCCTAAAAGTCCATCGAGCAGAGGTTCTGCTAGTCCCTGGCCGTCCCTGCTCTCGATGCTGCTGGTGCCGCAGGTGCTGCTGGAGCTGGTGCTGCCGGCTCTCTGGTCCTGAGTACATCAATGACTGTCGCCCAAAACTGTGCTGCTTGGTGGTTCTGGGCCTCCATAAACTGCTGGAACATAGCCATCACCTGAACACCGTCGAAAATCATCGTCGGAGGCAGCAGAGGGAAGATCGGAGGCAGTGGCGGAAGCTGATCTACTATAGCATCTGGTGCAGGCTGATCCGAGCTGCCTGCAACTCCCGACTGATCAGCGGTCTTCCTCGTAGCGACCATCCTGCAACAAAAGAAAACTTTGTGATTGATAAAAACCTAACCTGCCAAAAAATGTAAATATTTTATAATATCTATATATAGCTGATGTACCCAATTTTTCTATGTTGTGATTCAAGTTTCCCTAGTGTAAATCAAGTCCCCTAATAGTACTCTAATACCTAGGTACTATTAGGATAGACCTGCATGGGCCACTACTAAAAATACGTCACGACCCGCTCTCAAATAATCGGACATGAGTCGGACACACCCAGCCTTCGTCGTTAGACACGACGAAGTAAGCTGTACCAATCTAGGGAAATCTATCTTGATAATCATGAACAAGTATGAAATCACAGCATCTATAAACGAATCCCAAATCCAGATACATGTCTCAGAATTATTACATTCCAGCAAATGAAAGTAAAGTCTACAAGTCTCAAAAATACAAAGTAATGTAAAGTACTAAGGTAAAGCTCTAGGCTTCTGCAGCCTCTAAGTCAAGAGCAACTCCAGCTGGCTCTACTGCATCTACTGGCTCTTGGCCATAATATGTATTGCACAGAGCCTCCAACTCACCTGCAATATATCCTAGTCAAGAGCGGAGCAAAGTACAGTTCTAGGTAATGAACAAGAGCATGATATGGAAATGAGTACAGGAGAACATGAAGATGAAATACAGAAAATGAACAGGAAAGTACAGGAATATAATGTACAGGAATGAAACTATAATCCTGAAGTACAAGACATGACAAGTGTACCATGTTTGAAATACAACTAGTCCACGTAACCGGCTTGGGTGAGTACAGGAGCATGTACAGGAGTACATGAATATGGTACAGCTTAGGGCCCGCGTGCACGGTGCAGGGCCTAAGCTATCTACATGAATATAGTAACCGGGGTTTGGTCACATGGCTAGTAAATTTCCCCACCCGACACAATAAGTACAAGAGCATGAAATACAGGAGTACAGGGGTACAGGATATCCTGTCATGACGTGTCACAAGAAAGGTACAAGATATATAAATGTACGAGACCATAGAAAAGTACTTGTCTTGCTCCGGGAAGGTACAGGTAATTAGTGGAGCTGGATATCCTCCTGGTTTATTAAATACAAGTTGGTCAAGTTCTAATAATTACTGACTATCCAATTACAGCTGTTATCTTGCCTTAAACATGTGTTGTAATAACTAACCAAGGTTTACACACTAAGGTTTGTAGGATTATAAACATATGGTTCACTTTCTAAAAGTGACATGCTATACTACTTGATTTTGTGATTTGGCCAAGAAAATATTATAGAAGATAGACAAGTAGCCCTGAACACTAAATATGAAACTAGCTTAGAGTAAAAGAATAAATTATTCATTAGCTATGCAGGTTGTTGAATGATCAAAAATTTTCCTTTACTAATGTCTATCCTTGTACGCCAAGACTTAAACTGAAAACAGAGTCTTATTCTAATGTAACAGTACATTGAGGTCAGATTCTCAGGTTTCAATAATTTATTCAATTGCCAATATCAGGCTATAGAAATCTTCCAGTTCATTAAATTGCTAGAACACTGCATATAAAGTTTCCAGATTCCTGGTGACAGTGGCTAAAACTCTTATGAAGAAACTACATGTAACTCTAGTCCATTGATATCAATCACCAAACTCTAATCTGAACTGGACTTTCACTTAGGGTTGCACTCAGTCTGTCCTAACTGGAGAAAGTCCCATATATTATTTGTAAACCTATTATTCGAACCAAACTATCAGCCCAACCTATTTTCCCTGACTGTTATATAGTTAAATTAGTTCTGTACCAACGGTTATCAATCAACCCACTAAGATACTATCATAGAAATCTCAGGTTCAGATTAAAAATGAACCACTCTATGTAAAGATATTCTCAGGTTCTATCAAGTTGAATCACAATGATACATAAGTCCCCAGTTCTATGACTTAGGTTCTCAGGTTCTATAATTGAACCAAAGCATTGTATATGAGTCCCAGGTCCAGAGATAAACCATTGATGTAATTTTAACTCTATCTAACAAATTCACACCATCCAACACATTACAGATATACAAACCAGACATCAATCTACTGGTAGTAAACTAAGGAAGACTACCCTGTTTGCATCCTAGCCTACTGAATCGATTGCAGCTAAAATGTAGGAATCAGCAGTACAAATGTTGAACCAACATTCTAGCAGGAATTGGTTCAGACAAGGCTTAAGCAAAACTAAAATTGAAGATCCGTAGCTCAACAGGAATTTAAAGAACAACTGTCATCCCTAAGTAGTCCTAAACCAATCTTACCAATCCACCCTAATAGTTTCTGGAACAGAGAATACAAAATAAAACGAGGCTAAGCTCTGAAATCAGGAAAGAAGAACTAACAAATCAGTGAACTGCAAACATTGCTTTAGACTACTGATATGAATCATGAAACCCACCCGGATAATCACTGATAGGAACATGTAGCTAACCATGCAGGAATTTAGAATGATATGAAGTCTTAAATCCAGTGACAATACTGAGTTGAAGTCCCAGATTCATCATTCTGAACCAACCACTGCATATGCAGTCTCTAATTCACATATTCACCCAATCTTGCTAACAACTGAAAACCAATTTATTAATAATTGAATTGCAATCATAACCTCACTCAATTTAAAACTCCAATTTAAATCATAACCTAAAGTATTACTAGGTGTTTCAAATCTGAGTAGTCAAAAAGAGTAATCATGAAATAAAAATTAGAGGCTATATGATGTCGAGGCTATATGATGTCACATATAAACTTAGTTAACCCACAACTTATTCGAATTAGAAACTAGCCTATTGAGAAACTGTTAAATAAGTTCATTGAACTAAAACCAAAATCTAATTGATTAGATCTGGGAAACTATCTAGTAGTTGATATACCGTATAAATGGAATATATCTAAATTACCCATTGTTAAACCAAATAATTTTACAAACATAATTCTACTTAAATATTAGCTAAGCATACCTGAGGAATGAGATTTAAACTCTTGGTATCAATATCCCCTTGATGTGGACACAAGCTAACTCTGATCAAACACTTGAGAAAATAACAGCAACAATTTCAGAAAAAAACTTCCAACCTAAAATTAAGTTATCAACTCAATTTTACTTAATTATTCGCACAGATCATATGATCTTACCTCTACTGAAATTCAAAAGTAAGGAGTCGACCAATCGAGTGTTGAATCAACACACTCAGATCTGAAATTTACAAGGAGCAGAGTTGATTCCAAATTCAGAGCAAAATAGAGAAGAATTGATCAACTCACCTAGATCGGATGGATCGATGGAGATTCCCTAGAGTTCGTTAAAGTTTCAAGAGAGGGAGGATCGCTCAACTGATCATTCAAGAGGACAAAATTACTAAATCTCTAAATAAGGAATGTTCGGATCTGGATTAAGATCAAACAACACTTACTCATCACTGCCATTGCCGATTGAAGGAGCGATCATCAACATTGATCCATCGCCAAGCTTCCTGAGGAAATTGTTCCTTCCATCTCCATGGAGTGTGGATCGAGCTACCAAGAATTTGGAAGAGTAAGAATTCTAAGAGGACTCGGCTCTTACTCCCTTCCTCTGCTGCAATTTCTAGCAGGAAGAAAATATAAAGAGCTTCTTATATGCTGACAGGATGGCATGGGGATTAGGCTACCAAATTGGCGGAAAGGAATTTGTGGTTACACTCTCCACTACTCGACAGTTGTAACCAAAATTCAAATTTGATTCCCTACTCCTCATTGTTTTGAACAGAGGAGAAGAACCGAGAATACCAGCCATAGTTCTTCAGGAAGTTGGTTTTGAAAGGCTTGCAAACTAAGCCCTAAATAAAGGCTGGCTTACAGTGAAATGGGCCAAGCCCAAATGTAAAAGAGGGTTACCATAATTCAAATTTGAATAATTTCAAAATTAGTCTCCATAAATTTGCTAAAATAAAATAAAATGAAAATATGGGAGGAAGGAAATACTTTGTTATAAATTTCTTGGATGTGGGATTACACCCCTTCCCTCCTCGACGGGAACTTCATGCACGTGATTATCTCTTGTGTAAGGAGTATGTTGTCTGTTATATTACGGCCTTTAACAAACCCGTTTTGCTCTTCGGAAATGATCTTGGGGAGGAGATCGGACATCCGATTGGCGACGATCTTGGATATGATCTTGTTGGTGAAGTTACAGAGACTGATCGAACGAAAGTCTTTAAAGGTTTCCGGATTGTCTTTCTTGGAGATAAGGATGATGTTGGCGCAGGAAATCGAGTTGGGATATCTGGCCCCTTACAGAAAGGCTATAGTGGCTTCGACTAAGTCAGTTTTAATGGTGTCCCAGCAAGCTCTGAAAAAGACCCCGTTGAAACCGTCCGGCCCCGGGGCACTGTGCTCATTAATGGACCAGACCGCAACTTTGACCACCTCCTCCGAAGTGGTAGTGTCACGACCCGCACCCACTGTGAGGGTACGAGTACGTAACAGCGCCTAGCCTACGTCACAGTGTCGACGGTAGAACGCTGTTCTAAGTCTCCAACTAACTATCAACTCATGCAGTATAAAATATACTCATCATGATCAACTCCGAACGGAGGACAAGTATAAGATATTGAAACTCAATCACAGTCTATGCACGATAAGATAACACAGAAGAAATCTAAGAGATAGAAGACAACTACTATAAAATAACAAAATCTCAACAATCTTAAATACAACACATGTCTCAAATCCAATATAAAAAGTTCTACAAGAAAACAAAATGCAAGTCTACTAAACTAAATTCTGATCACTCTTGAGTGTCGGGACCAAAGGTAGCCGTCCCGTCTCTGGGTCCATAATATATAGGGCATGTGTCCTCAGGACAAGTATCTGTAATATTTCAACAGGTCTAGTCACGACAGGAACGAGCACAATCTCATCAAGAAAACCCAAGTAAATGACAAAGAACTATAAAGCAGTTATAAACAGTTGTATTGATGAACATGGCAGTTTATATTCAGGTGATGGTATAAAGAGATAGATAAAATACAAGGAAAGTAAGTAACTAAACAAGAGAAGAATCATGACAATAAAGACTGTAAAATAAAATCTAGCTGAACTAGAGTAACATGATGAGTCCAGACAGCACAATATAAGTCAAGTGAAATTCCAATATGAGTCTAATACAAGATGAGTCGAATATGATTCTAATCATTATTCTAATAAGGTGATTCGAATAAGATGGTGCGAATAATGATTCACATGATGTTCTAACAGTGATTCGAATAAATTCTCCAAGTGTGTTTTAAAATACTGAGATAGACATATAAACGACTAAGGGTAATACGGCACACCGCACACCTAGCCGAGTATGGGATGGCTATCGTTCGAATATCATTCACAGAGGGGTGGTTCGAATAGTAGGAATGTTCACATATCTAATCAGTATTTCCCCGCCCATTCTAATACAAGTGAATCCATAATCCAACACATCAATCGAATACAAGTCCAACCAACACATGAAGAGGCTAATAAGTGGTTCGAATAGTTCGAATGGTGATTCGAATGATAGAGACAAGACGAGTAAAGTATGTGTGTCGTATACATGAATTCAGAATAACAATACGTGTTTGTAACATAGAATCGCATACAACTAACTAGAACTGAAGTACAGTAATTAACAAATAAATGAGAGAACTATCAGAGAATGTACTCGCTTGCTACTCTGAAAGAGTAGTATAATATCAGATGTCTGCACCGGAGTCACAATGTCCTAAACAGAGTAATATGGGTTATGACATGTTCAATACAAGGAAAATGAAAGCTACAATGCAACTACATGATTTTTAGGTCAAACTAGGTCAAAGTCGAATTTTGTCAACTCTGGGTCAACTGGTCAACATAGGCTATCAATGGTTAATTTGGTCAATGGTCAACTATTAGTCAACTTTAGGGTTGGTCAACTCCTATAGGCTAACTCAAACTAAACCATAGGTCTACGTAACTTAGGATACCATGTATACCATATCATAAATATACATCTACCACATATATTCATACAATACTAGACTAAATCCTTAGACATATATATCAATAACCAAATCTATTTCCTACCTAGCACTAACACAACCATGAACTAAACTAACCTTTCTAACTCCACACCCATTAGCCAACATGCCAAATGGCCTAACCCAAGCAAGGTATGCCAATCCAAAGGGGCCAAGCCTACCTAACATCCAATATCCCTCATCATATCCTATACTCATAGAGATACATTCACTAATACACTCACTCATACTCACAAGCCTCCTTCCTAGCACTTGATACCCTCATAACAGATATACATACCTACATATCTATAATATATATACAACTTGAATATATATATATATATATATATATATATATATATATATATATATATATATATATATATATATATATATAACAACACAGGCATTAGGAAAAAGGAATGGCTAAAACAGTATCATGATTTCCCAGGTTATCAGTGAACATATGTGGGAAAACAGGGAATGGAGGTTCCATTCAGTCTCATGTGTGTGTAACCTATGTGTGTGAGTGATACATAGATGTAGGGATACATCACAGGTTTCAAAAATTCAAGAAAACAGTAAATGTGTGTGGGTACATAGGCTAAGGTTGTGTGTTTGCAATGTGTATAAAATGAAACTGTTCTCAGTCAACTAATTTTTAGTTTGTGTGTGCCAAACATGAAATTGGCAAGTAAAGGCCTGTGTGTGTATATGTGTGTGTTACTTAACATGAAGGGTGTGTGATATCTCAGATTTAGATAGTGAGGCAGGGGTAGTGTTCTCAGCCTTGGTCCCAATCAGTCCATGTATGTGTGAGCATTGTGTGGGGTGAAGAGTGGAATGAGTGATATGTGTCAAAGTGAGTGAGCAATGTATTAGGATGCCTGTGAATGTGCAGTATAATATGTATCAGTGTGCATAAGACAGGGTTCAGTTTTAGGGAACAACCAATGTGAGCAATGTAAATGAGTGAATGAGTGTATTGACAGTTACTTCTCAGTTTTTAATGTATGACAGTGTGTTTTAGATTTAGGCATGTGTGTGTGTGTTATTGAACTCAGTATGACAGGTTACTTGTGTGTACATGTTCTTAGAATTTCAGGAAAATAGTGAAGTGGCAGGAATAAGTTTGTGTGTGTGTGTAATATAATGCATATTGATAGGGTGAGTACAGTGAAGCAATATGTGAAGGTGGCAGTGAAACAATATGAGGCAGTAGGTATCTAGCACAGATACATGTATCTGTGGGTGGGGTTGTAGGTAGTAGTATACACGGATACATGAATATGTAGGAAAACAGTTCAATCAATGAAATCCCAAATCAGTCCAAACACAGTGCATATTTATATTGTTTCAATCCTCAGGTTCAGCCCCAAGCCAATTCGAAAATCAATTCACCAACCCAAATTCATGTCAACATGAAACCTATCATGTGACTAATTCTCAGATAAACATGGATGAAATAACATAGCAATTTAATCAATTAGAATTAGTTTAAAACCAGTTTTCGAAATTCAAAGTTCAAACCTACAGTCTAGTATCAGAAAAATAAGAATTTAAAATAACAACTAATAATCAATTTAGTAGGTTGGTAAATAGTGTGTCACTTGTGTACGTGTCAACCATGGTGTTCGTGTTCGTGCAAGTGGACACGAACGTGACCAAACACGAATTTACAGCGTATTAGAAAAGGACAGCACAGCAGCCTTGTACGTGTGTGCGGGTCGCCCTAGGATACGACACAGGGCGACCCGTGTCTCGTGCTCATGCATGTGGGTTCGCCCATAGTAGGGCTACACATGTGTCGCCCTGTACAGTGTCAAAGTGTCCCCGTGTCGTGCCAAATGGTGCGTATCCGAGCGCAAAAATGGGTTCGCACGTGTCAGTGTAAAACAAGTGCAGCGACGATTTCTCCGCACACACTGAACGAGGACCCACAAAATTTTGTGGGAGTCCTGTCAGTCACTAGGGCCACGAACACACCAATTTTTACGACCTGAGTCACCGTGTCGTGTTCGCTGCAAAGCTCGAGCAGCAGGACACTCGACCGGGCCAGCGCGCAGCGTGTCCAACACGAATTTGGACACGACAAAGAAACGGATTCGTGCTCAGTCAATCATGAAATCAATATATATATAAGACAATAAATTTATTCAAACACTTTTCAAAAATATCCATTTTAAACCCTTTGTGGCATTTTATCAAACACTTACACATACACATTGACACGTGTCCGATACGGACACCAAACGGACACGAAATTGAACCAAACTTCAGGGACAGCTAGGGGACTCCTAGATCTATCCCTAAATGTGAAGAAAATAGAATATTAGATCAATTTGTAAAGTTTTACCTATAGGTGCAAAAAGCTTGAAAAAGCTCTAAATGGGGGATTCCTCCTTGCTAGCCAAATGCTCCCAAATTGTCCCAAAGCTGGGATTAAACTCCAAAATCAGAAAATAGGAGAGTATTAGGCTCTAATACAAGAAACTAGAGTAGAAAAAGATTTAAAATGGAGAATCTATGGAATGGGAAAGAATGGACAAACATTTCTTTTTCCTATATGCTCTTTTAATACAAAAGAGGCAATAACTAATTAGGAGATTATTTATAGGGAAGGGAATGACCTAGTGACTAGTCATAAAGGAAAGAATTAGGGTTAGGGTTTCACTAATGAGCTATGGGCCAAGTTGTACTAGCTAACTAGCTCAAGTCCTCAGCCTTTGGTCCAATGCAAAAATCCTCCTACTTTCTTCATGAAACTTAGCCAACTTAAGTCAACCAAGACCAACTTGAGTTATATTTGGGTCCATACCATGTTAGCTAAGTCACCAAAGTTAAGGTCAAAGTCTAGGACAATCTCTTAAGTCACAGCTAGCAAAAAGTCAAATTAACAATCACCAATGCAATAAATCCTAAAATAATTCAAAGGGGCCAAATGACCAAAATACCCTCCTGCTCAAAAGTAAAAATAAATTATCCTAATGACGTGGTCAGGCTCTAGGCCAGGCATTCCCTCAGGTTACACTAGCAAATTATCAAAATCACAAGCCATGACTTAAAACAGTTTTAAATTGATTAAAAATAACCAAAAATTATATTATTAATTAAATATCATAATTAAATAAATTAAAATATAAAATTTCAAAATTACTCTTATTTAAAAAACTAGGTGTTACAAGTAGCCAGCAGGGACTCGTTGTCATTTTCGCTAATGAGGGAAGGGATAACCGACAATAGCATCACGTCTTTAACGACCCGCTCTTTGGTGAAGAGGTTGGAGTAGAAGTTAACAGCCGCAGCCTGGATACCGGCCTGGTCGTCCACCAGGTTGCCGTTGTCGTCGAGAATCCGGTGTAATTTTAATTTGTTCATGTGTCCTTTGACGCACGCATGAAAGAACCTGGAATTTCGGTCACCATCGGTATCCCAGGTCGATCTGGCTTTTTGCCTCCAGAATTTATTCTCCACTCTCTGCCTGGATTTAAGAAGATCTCTGGCGAGGTTGAGGGAGGCACGGGCCACCGGAACTATTAATAGAAAATGAGGTCTCCGTGCGGGTGACGTCGTCCTCCGTCTCCCTGATAGCCTGGAAGATGTCGCTGTAGGCCTCTTTGCTCCATGACGAGAGAGCCTTACGAGTGGCTTTAAGCTTAGCACTATCCAGGACATTAGGTCAAGAGCCGAGACAAAATTCTAAGCAGAAGCAACGATATTCTAGAATTGGAGGTGATGTCTCCAAAAGACGAGGAAGCAAAATGCTTTCTTGTTGCTGGTGTGATTGTTGCTGATCTGGACAAGAAGAGGGGAATGATCTGATTTAGTGGAGTTCAGATGAGATAGGTTAGTGATCAAGCCTATGTCGGACTAGCATTCATTGATCATCGCTCGATCTAAGCGGGAGTACTGTCGCCGATGACTCTCCGACATGTTGTACCAAGGGAACGTACTGCCGTGGAAGGGGATTGGGGTGAGGTTCCCGTGAAAGGTAAAGTTGTTGAAATGATCCATCGCTGGCTGGGGTGGAGGGAGACCACAGGACTTCTCCTCTCTGCAAGACACCGTGTTGAAATCTTCGATGCAAAGCCACGAAAGCCGTTAGGGATAAACCACCAGAAGGTCTGCCCAGAACAATCTACGCTCGGGGATTTTGCAACTGCCATAGACAGCGGAGAGGACGGAACGGAACTTGAGGGCCGGGTGTTCAACCCAACAAGTTATAGCCTGGGGCGAGTCATGAATGATGCAAAATTTGAAGTCTTGTGCAAATAAAAGCTAGATGTCATTGCCTCCTGCGATGGCATGCGAGAATCCTAACTTGAGTTGAGTGGATTTTATTCTATTTTGAGGGATTTTTGGTTCGATAATATTTAAGAGTTCTATGCGATAAGTCTTCTTGAGGCTGAGAATTCTGTTTATCGTCGGTTTGTTGTCGAGCCCCCTCACATTCCAGGAGATGATGTTAAACATCGGATGAGAAAATAGGATAGGGGTGACTGTGCTTCGTGGCGGACCTAGTAGTCCTTGCCGTCATCTGCTTTTGATTGTTTTTGTTCTTCTTGGAAGAGGTTTTTTGGTAAGTATGCTAGTGAGCCCGTTGCTTCCGGTATCTTTGTTTGTCCGACCTTGATCGCTGCTTCCAACGACGTCAGCGGAGGTGATAGGTGAGTCGTTGTCTTGTTCTTCCAGGGCGCATAAGGGGTTGCCACGGTCCAGAAAGCCTGCTTCCTTGGCTTGCCAAAATATATCGGTTAAAGTGTGGTTGAAAGTGGTTTGAGCATCCTTTGGATGAGTGGAAGGATATCGAGGGGGCTCTGAGTTTGCCCAGGGGATGGTCGGGTCGGGTGAGGGACGCTTGGGGTCAGCATCGGGAGACCGGAGTTCCTCGAACTGCTCAGAGCTGCTTACCGACGAGTCCTCTCCAGGTTGTTGAGAGCGATTATCGGGTGGTTGGGTGGAGTGAGAGGCCTCGTGGGGGTGTGGTATGGTGATCTCAGGTAGGTTGGGAGGTTGGGTGATGAGGGCGATATCAGCGCTTGGGTTGTATGTGAGACCGCTGGTCTTGGGGGAATATAGTTGGCCGATGGTGGTGGAAGGGAGCTCGCTGGAGTCATTGTAGGCGTCATCGAAAGTGGTTCCTGAGAGGAGTTCGAACGAATTGTAGAGGGAGAGGATGAAGGGAGTGAAAGGGACGATTGCAGAGCTGGTCGTGGAGGTCGTATGAGGGTGGGGGCGTATCTGAGCTTCAATCTGAGGGAGGGGGTCAAGATTTAATTTGTGGATGATAATGATGGGGTCTCTTTGAGCAATCGACACGCATGGGGTGCACGGGATTGTCTTCTTTAGTTCAGGGTGAGCACGAAAGCAGTGCTGAATTAGGTGTCCGCTCATCTGGCAGTGTTTGTAAAAGATGATATTATTGTCGTAAACCAAAAGTTGGCTATGAGTTTGATCTCCGAGCTCGATCTCTATGAGTTTAGGGGGGTCGTTCGCGAGGTCTAACTCCACACATATCTTTATGTAGTTTTACTTGGAGAGGTTGCGAGTTTCTTCAGCGATGGCTACCAGGGTTCCAAAGGAGCTGGCAATCCGTTTGAGTGCAGCTGCGGGGAAGCAGACCAGGGAGAGGTTGGGTAGGGTGATCCATGTAGAAATAATTGTTGAGTCAATTTTTGGGGTTGAATTCGGGGGACCATTTGACTACTTTAGCAATCTGCGTGCCCATTCTGGCTGTGCCTTTGGTCCGGTCTATCGTATAGTCCGAATCGGATGAGAGGTGTAAGAGCATATGCTTGGGGTCGAGCGGAGCGACCCGGTAGGCTTCGGAGAGGCCCCACTTGGCGACGGCTTCCGTGGCAATGGAGATCTTCGGGAAATTGGGTCCAAATTTGAGCACAAACGACTTAGAGAAGGAGGAGGAAAGGGAAGAGATCTTCGACGCTGCGAAGGGGACCCGGATGGGATTGCCATCGGGTGGAGGCGGGAACTCTAGGTTCGGAAGCTGGATCTCCACCATCGTCGCTGGAAATCGCCACCCCCGATCTGGACTTAAGGCCTCGGCGTAAGACCAAGGGATGTCCAGGAAGGAGTCGCCGGGTGGGACCTCAGAGCTTGGGTGGGGGGAAAGATGAATGCCAGCGGGTGGCGACTTCTGGAACCGAGAAGGAGAGGGAGTAAGGGCGACGCTTGGAGCATTGGGGGGCATTACGGAGGGGACCAGGTTGCGCCAACCCGGGGAAGCTGTGCCGGGTTGGGTCTGGGCTGGGAAAGGCTCCAGGTTGCGCCAACCCGGGAAAGCCTCGGGTTGCGCGAACCCGGCTAGGGTCCCATGATGCGCCAAGAGGCTAGGGAGAAGGGCCCCAGGATGCGCCACGAGGCTAGGGGAGGGATCCCCAAGTTGCGCCAAGAGGCTAGGAGGAGAATCTCCAATTTACGCCAAGAAGCTAGGGGGAGAATCCCCAGGTTGCGCCAAGAGGCTAGAGGGATAATCCCCAGGTTGCGCCAAAAAGCAATTGGGGGGTGTGCCAGGAGGGCGCACACGGGAGACCTGCGCCTGAGGATCGTAAGTCGGGACACCTAAAGCCAGAAGTTGGGTTGCGCCATGGTCAGTCTCGCCCTCCATTGCGAGGCCACTACCCGAGGGGGTCACGTGGCCCCCCCGAACCAGCAAATTGAGGGGGAAGAGCACCTGAACTGCGCCTCAAGGAGACATGCGCGTGCTGGGTGCAAGTCTTCACGCGTGAGTCCAACCGGTTGACTGCGCCAGGAACTGGCACGACCCGCAATGCGGGGCCGCTGCTCGAGGGAGCCATGTGCCCCCTGCTTACGCAGACTGTAGAAAATTCAAAAGTTGCGTCGGTCCCGAGGAGAGCGCGGAGGGGCCTGAGGAAAAGCTGGGGACTCGCTACTCCGGGAGGTGATCGCCGGACCCGCAGGTGGGGCGGAGGACGGATCCGCAGCTGCGGCGGGAAAGATAGACGCCGGCGGGGGCGTCGGCCGCGGCCGCGCAGCTGCGCTCCACCAGCTGGATCTGTGTCACGCCCCAGAACCACAATACTGGAGAGCGGGGGCAGACATAGCCAGCTACGTATATTGAAATGGAAACCACCTCGATATACGGTCACGGCTGTCTAGATATGTGAGGGTTTTCTACAAGCCAACAGTCTCTTATGGTCATGAACAAGCCTAGTGTCTCAATCACCACAAGTAAGTAAAGTCGCAAGATGTATGATCATTAAATATACAATAATAAGGCGTCCCAAATATTACATATTCAGCTGATCATGAAGCTAGTCGTTACAAAATGTTAGGACTAGCAAGAGTTTAGTTGTACATGATCAACCCTAGGATTTGTCAATCATGTTTACAGCCCGTAGGCAGACAGTAAGTAAAAGTGCTTCGAGCTAACAGGTGCTCGTTGGCTAAACGCCTCAAAAGAATAATTTTTACAATAGAGTGAGCGAAATAAAATAGAAAACCCACTCTTGGCCCGGATTCCGTCTAGTGTTCACCATTGGGCTGGAAGCTTGGTAGATCCTCGGGAGCTGCTCCAAAATCTGGCCACACAAAACCAGCTGGGTCAACCCCAGAAAGAGCAAGTGCCACAAGGGGGCCACGAAATAAGAACAAAAGCCAGCAATCAGCACAGAAAATCTAATATTAAAACTAAAATTACAAAAATATGTCAGGATGATATACGACGAGATAACCATGGAACTATTCCGATAGCCAGGTTACAACCCGTAAACCAAACAAGGACCGGGGTTGTAACCCTTCATCTGAACAGAGCTTGGTTTCCCACCATTTATCGGCAAGATAAGTAATATAAGTAATCAAGACAGGAAGCAATCTTGCATGGGATCAAGACATGACTAGACTGGTTATACCTCATTCAATCAATCACAGCCAAGCAGATCCTACGGCTTACTACTTTAACTAACTAGGGTTATCACAGGCCTAATTACTAACAAGATGCAGTGAGATTGTTCCACAGCCATAAGCCCTGCAGACCATCCAGGTTACCCAGGACGAAAGATTAGGGTTGAATTCAGGTGGGTACATCGTCCAGGAGACGCATGTACCCTTAGGTAACTTAGAGGGTGCAACACCTGACAGTGTGCTGGAAATGCGCCCTACTCGACGGCAGGCTACAAATCCCTGGAGCACCCAGGTAACGGGATTGCCTGTAGCTGTGTCATCTCTTCATGACTACTGTATTATTCTAGTTATTAGCCTTAATCCATTTTAGTAGGTACTCCTGACCGTGGTACTCAGGAGTCCCATCCTAGACATGATGCGAGACTGGACAAGTGGATTTAACAAGCAAGCAAGAAAGAACCACCCACGGTGTCAAGACAGGTCAAGCTAAGTTATCAGGTCATGTCAAGTCAGGAGTGCGCCGTCACGGGCCACTATAAAGTTATCAAGATAAATCATTTCAGGGGACTTGTCAGGAGTGCGCCACGATGGGCCACTATCATGTCAGGTTGGTCATGTCAGGAGTGCACCACTACGGGTCACTGTCGTGTTATGCAAGTTCCTTGCCATACCAAGCCATGTACAATAGTCATTCCAAACATATTAAGTAAAATCAAGTTCATGACAAAAGGCGTAAGGATATAAAATGGGCATAAAATATCTAATAAAATATCAAAGTACAGGGTTATAGAAGAGCCAAGCTTAAAGATATAAAACCAAAACTCTAAGAGCCAATGGATTAAGCAAGGGGTCAAGGGGCAGCATACGTGCAAAAGCACGCATGTAGGGAAGCTGTGTACGCACAAAAGCACGCACGTAAGGCTCGCTCAAGTCTGCGTACCAAGGCACACTCAAGTCTGCGTACCAAGGCACACTCAAGGGGAGCAGCGTACATGAAAAGTCACGCACGCTCAAGGGGAGCAGCGTTCGTAAAAAGTCACGCACGCTCAAGGGAGCAGCGTACATGAAAAGTCACGCACGCTCAAGGGGAGCAGCGTTCGTG
>JANAVB010008798.1:3240627-3415627 GCA_029216955.1 Iris pallida | reverse complement strand
ATCCCCTCGTATAGGGCTACAAGTATATGAAATTAGTTTTGAAAAATAATAACTTTTATTTCTAAGAGGCATTTCATCAAGCACATGTTAACATACACCGACACACATCCGATACATATATCAAATGGACACGAAATCTAACCAAACTACATCTACAGGTCTATGGTACTAGATGCATGTGTATATGAAGAAAAATCAGGATTTAAAGGAGTTTAAATGCGTTTACCTATTGAGAGTCAAAATCATAATGCAAAAAGCCTCCAAACGTCCCAACGCCGATTTCCTTCGGTCCAAAGCCTCTGGTTCCTTATTAGCAATCCTCCAGCAAGTTCTCCTCCTCCCAAGGATCGCAATGTAATTTGTTTGGTCTGATTTGGATGAGAAGTGGAGAATGGAGGCTACTTTGAGGAAGGTGGTAAATTCTAAGGTTTGTAAAAAACTTGGTGGCTACAAGAGATGAACATATAGAGGGGGGCTGCTTGGCCGGCCATAGCTGTTGTTAGGGTTAGGTTAGGGTTTAGGTATGGTCCACAATTAATCTTAAGTCCATTACGAAGTCCTTTTAGCAAAAGCCCAAAAAACTATATATTAAAGAGGCTAAAAATGAATTTAAAAGTTTCCTAATTAGGACTAAACCTTAAACTCAATTCTAAAATGCTGGTTAAGTCTCTAATCATGGTTAGCTAAGGTTAAACCAACGACTAACACAAAAGCACCAATTAAAATATTAACAAAAATTACACAATTACCAAAATACCACTAATCTTGAAAAGTGGTAGTGACAGGTGGCACCTCCATCCTGGACGGTCGACGGCTATGTAGGGACGTCCGGCGATGGTCGACACGGTGCACGGCGGTACGACAAACGCGGCAGCCGCAGCACCAACTCGCGATAGCAGCAGCATACACGCTACTGGGTGATGCCGACAGCTTTGGCGACAAAGGGGCCACCCTCTGGGTCGCCAAGGGCATGGGCTGGCGGCGGCACAGCCTAGGTGGCACGCGAGCGACAGGTGCGGCTACGGCTTCGGTTTAGGCACGACAGCAGCATGCTCGGGTTGGGGTGCAAGGTTAAGAAGGAGAAAGATAGGGAGGAGATGTGGAGAAGATGAAGAAGAAAGAAAGAGTTAGGGTTAGGCTTGTTGTTACGGAGGAGTGTGGCCGAACATATAAGAAGGAAGAGAAGTGTGTGCTGTGTTAATAGAAAAAGGAGGAGTTAGGTGTGTTGTTCACATAGGCGAAAGTGTTTGAATAAAATCTTTTCAAAAGAGAGTGGTATTGTCATGGGGTAATTGGTCATGGGATTAAGTTTGTCATATATGGCTTTCCTAAATCCATCTTTGGGCTTGGCCAAAAGTGGTGAGTTTTGAATAGTGAGGATGGGAGTTGTCACGACCCGCACCCAGAATAAGGGCGTCCAGCCTATGCCGCAGTGTCGACGGTAGATCATTGTCCTAGGTCACAAACATCTAAAACAGTATAAATGTACCTGTACAGAATATACACTCCAATCGGAGGACAACACAGAAGGTACAACTCAATCACAAATCTAAGATGGATAATAGCACGATAAGATAGATATAAAATCCTCATAAGAGAGATACAACCAGAAGGAAATAAATCTAAGTGTTAAACAACACTACAACAAATATATGAATAAAACATCTCAAATGACAACAAAAAAAGTAAGATAAAGTCCTAGCAGTCTAGCCAAGGCAATAGGGTAGTCTCCTCAGCACAAACTGGATCCTCCTGAGTGTCCAGGTCGCAAGTGTCATCTATACCAGCTCCATAGTAGGTGGGACAGAAATTCTTCTCGTTCTCTGTAATATTTTCAATAGGTCCAGTCAGGACATGAGCGAATACATAACTCTCATACAGTTTATAACATGGCAGAAAATGTAGAACAAGCAATAGAATAAAATACATAAAACGTTGTAAAAAGATGTACATGAATAGTAAAAGTAGATAAATCTGAGTACATGAAGGTTGTATAGAAAATAAGAACTGTAAGTGAATATAAGTGATTTAGAGCACAAGATGGTTATGTAATCAGTTTGGGTTGCACATGCCTAAGTTAACGGAGTTGTACATAACGAAACTACTTGGGAATTAATCATATAACCACTTTTACTCACCCCTACCCAAATCAATACACAAGGATCTAGTCAAATTACGTTACGTACATGAGGTTTGGTTATACATGAAGCACATGTGAATATGAGAGTACATGAGAGCACATAAGTATACATGAATAACATGAGTACGAGAAATACATGATGTACGTGAAAAGCACATGACATGAAGTATCTGATGCACCCAATAAGGGGATAACATCTCATGAAAAGATCCATATAGTACCAATCCGTGATAAAAATGTGACAGCATCAAGTAAAGTAGTCTAGAGCAAGAATATAAGTCCTATCAAGAATGAAATGATCAGAGCATGTACTCGCCTGATATCCTGAGCGACTGATGAGAACAGATGTCTGAACCGGAGTAACTGAGTCCTATTTAGAGCAACACAGGTTACAATGTGTTCAAAATATAATAATTGAAGTTTACAATGCATTTTACATAATTCTAGGTCAATCTAGGTCAAAGTCAACTCTTGGTCAACTATGGTCAATATTCTAGTCAAACTAGGTCAACATCTAAGCTAACTTGGTCAACTGTCTAGGGTTTGGTCAAACTCTAGTCAACATACTCATATAGGCCTAGTGAGTCCATTGCTAGGTCAATCTATAGGTATCTCAAGGTATAGGCTAAGATACCAAGGTACAATAGATAGATACTATACAACTCTATCAACAAATATAGCCTAACATCTATATATACTCTAACATATATATACTATGCCTACATATCACAACTGAACTCTCTAATATATTCACAATACTTACCTCACTCCATATGATACTAATATATATGTGAAGGTAAGCCTTCATATACCCATTCCCATACATATACACATAACCTAACAAGTACCATTTACACATGTAATCATCTGTACATATCTAGTCACTTATACATATCCTCTCAATATCACCTACATATACCTCATGACAACCCATAACCCATATATATATAGCCATACCCATAACCCACGTATAAACTCAAAAATCTGAGCTCTATATAAACACAATAGCATACCTAACCTATATATATATCAGACATATATAGACTATACCTATCATCAACACCATATAACAAATATCCATATCTGATAACTGTGTTGCATCACATATCAGAATCAGATCCCAAACCCATATATAGCTCAAATAAAACATATCAAACCTGGACATGAAGGGTGAGTGTGTTGTGTGTGTGTTACAAGGTGTACAGAGTCTAACCAGTGTAAAGTATCAAAGCATCATAATGTGAAATGAAAAGTAGTCGAGAGGTGTGAGTGTCATGTATGTATTAGAGTGTCTAACATTGTGTACAAGCAAATGTGTTATGTGTCAACGTGTTAGGGTGTGTGTGTGTGTCCGATAACCAGTGTCAAATAGTGAATAAATCATGGTATCAGACATGTACAGAACTAAAAGGAAGTGTAGTATTCAGTGACATGTATCAAGCATATGTGGGTGTATGTGTGCATGCAAATCATGTAATCCAATGTGTCAATTGGTGTCTTATACAAGGGTGTGTATGTCTAGCATGTCAGAGTGTCCCTAAAATGTGTCCAAGTATGTCGATGTGTCTAGTGCAATACAGTATCAGAAATGTGAGAGGATGCGTGTGTGCGAGTGTTGACAGCACTTACAAGTCGAATAACTCATAGAACACTAGATCAAGCCAACCCAAAATTCTTAGGCCATGTGTCAGAGATTGCCCCTTACCAACCCAACAGGTGGCACATGAAATCGTGCCATGTACAAAGAGAACGGACACGACAGCAGCAGGACAGCTACTGTTCACCTAGTACAGTATGTACGGTGTGTCCCCGTGTCCATTTAGACACAGTAAACCATCACAAAATCAACTCAGAGAGCCACCACTGCAATCTACATTAAATATGCTTTCCAAAAATATAATTTATACTGAAAATAGAGAACAAAAAGTCCTAAGGGGCATTTCATCGAGCACTTGAGTAATCTCTCCGATACGGAGCGATACGCCCATGATACGGGTATCAAATGGATTTAATTTCTAACCAAATTTAGCCTAGGGCTACAGGGAGACTAAATGAATGCATTTATGGTAAGAAATCAAGAAACAGATAGGTTTAGAGATCATTACCTATTGAGAGTTGGAATCTTAATGAAAATCTCCTTTTAAAAGATCCTACTCCAAATCCAATGGACAAATTGCTTCCAATCCTTGCTAGCTAGCCAACAGAGACCTCTTCTACACAAGGGGAGTGCAATAAAATTGATTTGGATGAATTTGGAGGTGATTTGATGAAAGGGGACAAATTTGGGAAAGAACACAAATTTAGGGTTAGGTTTCCAATGAAAGAGGCAAGAGGGGGCTAATGATTACTTATATAGGTGGGGGGTCCATCCTTTGCCGGCCTTAGGGTTAGGGTTAGGTCCAATTTAGTTTATAGGCCTTCTCAAGTTGTAAATTAAGCCTTTTAGGAAAAGGCCCAAACTAGACTAAGGTTTCAACAAATATCTTGCTTCTAACATAGTATCTAGATATTTTAGTACTTAATTAGCTAGTTAAATTCTACTAACTAAGATTCTAGGGTCATGATCAATATCTAGATTAGATAATTCTAGGATTAGACCTAATATAACACTTAGCACATTATTAATTAAATAAAATTCAAAAATAATCCAATATTCACAAATTACCAAAATACCTATATTCTAGAAAAGTGGTAGTGACATGAGTGACTTAAGAGGGAATTCTCATCTAGCCTTTATGAATTATGATTTTATCTATAGGCTTTAGGGGTTGCCTTGCTTTGTGTGTTTGATGTTTTGTAGAAAATAGAATGGTGTTATGTGTAGGTGTGCATGAGAGGATGACATGAAGCTTGGGTTTAGTTTATTAGGGTTGGGTTGGGTCAAGGTCGGGCAAGATGCGATCAATGGCTCAATTTAAGTCATTTATGATCGCGAATAAGATAGTAACATGTGGGGGCTCAATTGAATAGGACACAAGTATCGGGTGCATAGTAGGCTTAATGTGGGTCATGTCCATATTTTGGGTTGATAGGTTTGGGTCGAAATAGTGTCCCCAATTCAAGTCGAAAATAAATATGACTCCATGGTATGAATCAAAATCGGATCTTGTGTCAGAAAAGTTGTTCGATTAAAATAGAGCACAAGGAGGTACGTTTGAGTAGGATATGAAGGTCATGGGTGTAAAGTGTCTCGACTAGATCATGCATGTGAAATTGGTTTTGAGAAAACGACAGGTCTTGTGCTCCTAAATTAAAAGTCAAGGTAGGTGCATTTAATAATCAAAAATAAAAGTGAAAATTCATTAATAACTAGAAATTCATAAGTAAATGTATTTAAATCCTAATTAATCTTAATCATTCCTAACTAAAATTCAGAGGGCTTACAACCTATCCACCTTAGAGAATTTTGTCCTCAAAATTTAGACATCTAATATAATAGCAAGATATAAATGACTGAATAATAATACAGGCATACCTAGCCCCATGAAAAGATAGAGAAAATGCTCACAGATCGCATCCTCGTGTTCCCAAGTCAATTTGCCTGGCGCATAATGCCTCCAAACGACACGAACTAGTGGGATGGTCTGACCCCGCAGAACTTTCTTCCTTCGATCCAAGTTCTCCACCGGCTGCTCTCATACGACAAACTCGACCCGACAGTGATCTCCGAGTGGTCAAGGACGTGGCTAGGATCTGGCACATACCTCCTCAAGTGAGATATGTGAAACAGGTCATGAACACCCTCTAATGTCTGCGGTAAAGCTAACCGGTAGGCGACCTCTCCAATCCGTTCTAGCACATCAAATGGTCTAATGTACCTTAGACTCAGCTTCCATCTTTCTCCAAACCTGATGGTACCTCTGGTAGATGAGATCCTCAGGAAGACATGGTCCCCTTCCTTAAACTCCAGGGTTCGATGGTGTGTGTTCGCCCAGTGCTTCTGTCTATCTTGAGCTGCTCTCAAGTACCCTTAGATTTGCTTCACCTTCTCTACTGCACGAACCACCAACTCTGGTATGACTATCTGCCTCTTGCCCACATCACTCCAACAGACTGGAGAATTGTACTTTTTGCCATACAATGCTTCGAAAGAGGCCATCTGGATACTGGCCTGATAGCTGTTGTTGTAGGAAAACTCTACTAGATGTAAATTTTCCTCCTATGATCCCACCAAAATCTAGCATGCATGCCCTTAACATGTTCTTTAGTGTCTGAATAGTACGCTCTGATTGCCCATCTATCTAGGGATGATATGACGTACTAAACTTCAGTCGGGTCCTAATGCTCTCATGTAGGCTCCGCCAGAAGTTCGATATGAACCTCAAATCTTGGTCATACACTATACTAACCGGGACTCCATGAAGTCGTACGATCTGTCTCATATATATCTCAACTAGGGCTTCTGTAGACTTTTCTACTCTGAAGGGCAGAAAGTGAGCTGACTTGGTGAGTCGGTCTACTATCACCCAAACTGTATCACGTCAACTCGTACTCCTCGATAAATCCGTAACGAAGTCCACGGTGATGTGTCCCATTTCCACTTCGGTATCAAAAGTGGCTGGAGCAGTCCTGCTGACCTCTGATGCTCAGCCTTGACTTATTGACATATCAAGCACTTGGCTACAAAGCGGGCTCTCACTCTCTTTTCATTCTATGCCACCAGAAATGCCATCTCAGATCTCTGTACATCTTTGTGCCTCCTGGATGGATAGAGTATGCCGAACTATGTGTCATTATCAGATCCTGTAGAGGCGATCTTTATACCTCAGAGTTTCATCCTCATAAATGTGCAGTCCCGTCTGTATAGCGACTTTCATCCGCTGTCGAAGTCGCTGAAATCTGGCATCTATCAGTAAGCCGGCTCTGATCCTCTCAACTAACAAAGATTGTACCTGAAGACTAGACAACTGGCCATTTACTCCTGGCAATATCACCTCTATCTCCAACTCTCGTAGCTCCTCCAGTAGATGGCGCTGAATCGTCAACATGTATGCCATAGGCCTCCTGCTCAAGGCATCTGCTACAACGTTAGCCTTTCCTGGATGGTACTATAGCTCGATCTCAAAGTCTTTCATTAGCTCCAACTGTCATCTTTGCCTCAGATTCAGATCCTTCTGAGTATAGACGTACTTTAAGCTTTTATGGTCTGTGAATATCTCCACCCTTTCTCCATACAAGTAGTGTCTCCAAAGCTTCAAGACAACGATAACTGCAGCATGCTCCAAGTCATGGGTTGGATAATTATTCTCATGAATCCTCAGTTGCCTCGAAGCATAGGCTACCATCTTCCCATGCTGCATCAAGACGCATCCTAATCCCTTTCCGAATACATCATTATAGATCATAAATCCTTCCGGTCCGGATGGGATGGTCAGAATGGGTGTTGTGGAAAGGCACTTCTTCAGCTCATCGAATGCCACCTCGCACTCCTCCGTCCAGATAAACTCATGCTCCTTACGGGTTAAGCGGGTCGTCGGCTCAGCGATCCTCGTGAAGTTCTCTACGAACCTCCGATAATATCCAGCAAGTCCAAGAAAACTTCTCACATCCGAGACATTGGTAGGGGTCGGCCATGTCTCTACAGCCGAGATCTTTGCTATGTCCACAGAGAAACCTTCTCCTCAGACGACGTATCCAAAAAAAGAGACATGATCCAGAAAGAACACACTTGCTCAGCTTGGCATAGAGTCTCTCGCGCCTCAGCATCTCCAACACAATCTGCATGTGCTTCTCGTGCTCCTCATGGCTTTTCGAGTACACCAATATGTCATCAATGAATATGACCACGAAGTGGTCCAAGTACTGGTGGAACACTATGTTCATCAGATTTATAGCAAGTGCATTAGTCAATCCAAAAGACATCACCAGAAACTTGTATTGACCATAGCGAGTCCTGAATGTTGTTCATGGAATGTCCTCCTTCCATACCTTCACTTGATGGTATCCCGATCTCAAGTCGATCTTCGAGAACACCCTGGCTCCAGTCAGTTGGTCAAATAAATCGTGGATCGGAGGCAAGGGGTACTTGTTCTTGATGGTCAAGGCATTCAAGGCTCTATAGTCAATGCACATTCGGACGGACCCATCCTTCTTTGGTACAAACAATACTAGGGCTCTCCAGGGTGATGCACTTGGTCGGATGAACCCTTTGGCATGCAACTCCTCTAGCTGAAGCCTTAACTCATCTAACTTCTTCTTTGCTAACCGGTACACATTAGAATAGATTGGTACGGCTGCTGTGTAAACCCCCTATATTTTTTTTGTAATTATTAAATACTTTGGTCACAAAATTAAATATTTTTTCTTCTTTATCAAAACTAGTAGTGAATATTATTACATAGTAATTTGGTTGCAAAATATTTTGGTTATAAGCATTCAATTAGTGTAAAACATTTATACAATTCCTAGAGTACATATATTTGTATATGGAGGTTACATACTATTATACCCACATCTTAAAATTTGGCATATCATAGCTATTTATTATTTTTTGTGTTAGTAAATAAAACCTACATGTGTATATAGAGAATATAAACATAGGTATATTTGGGCTAAATCTATACAAAAATATTTTTATAAAGATTTCTATAAATTTTAGGAATCTTATAAACTTATTTAGAGTTAATTGAGTATAAATATTTATATATATCTCTATAAAGAAAAAGAAAAAAAGCAATAGGACAAACTCGCAAGATTTTGCATCATCTCGCGAGTCAACCTACCATGGTATTCCTGCGGTTGAGAGGCTCTCTGTTGGAAATAGTCAATTGCTTACCGATTTCCAAACGACTAAATCCAAAAAAAAAAAAATTCAGATAAACCCGATCAATTACAAAAACTAAGCCTTGCTCCTCTCCAAGATTGGATCGAATCAATGTTCAAATTGATGCAAAACAATTTGAAAATTTTGGGATTTAAACCTAACGATATGAGGACCGACGGAGGAGTATTCAAAACCTTAAGGAAACTTGCACGCAAGATCCAAACTCCAACCTCCGCCGAGCCTCTGTTACTGGGTAACCCTCTTCTGGCATCCCCGGCCACCGGAGACCCATCGGAGGCAACACGACTGCCATTGTCCCGACAACATATCGACAGGCCCGACTTTGAGGTACCCCAACTTTGCCCTCATATTTCCTCTCCCTCGCTCGATAAATTATTGATCCATAAAATCCTACATATAGATAACCTAACCACCTACAATACCCTTCAAGTATATTTACTTGATTCGCGATGAACGTGACACAAATCGGTTCGAAAAATCGACGAAAACAGTCCCAAACAGGACAGAAAAACAAGTCCCAAACCACATATTGGAAGAGAGATTTTGGATAGGATAATGTGAATTTTCAAAAACTGTTTGAATACCGTTATAGAAAACCTATAGAAGATCGAATTACAAATTTTAGTTTTATTTTTCATGAATGAAATTGTGGTTAAATCAGTTTCAAAGTTGTAGGAAAAAACTAGTTTTAGAACTTAAAAATTCAATAAAATTTCTCGATACGGCGTGTGTCCCGACAAATCAGGCGACGTGGTCGCACACTATATGCACCAAAAGGTGCGTATGGATGTTACCGACGTGTGGGAACTAACGGAACTCGATTTTATTGCGTATGCACGGCAAAATCAGTACGTATCCGTCGAGATACTCCCATATCGAACTTTTACAAACTTGGCCATAACTTCGTGTACATTCATCGTATCGAGATGAAACATGCACCAACAGGACCGTATCAAAATTTTGGTCCTGTTTGCCAAGTTTGGTCTAATTCTGAGAAGGTCGACTAGAACGTCTATTTGGCGGGCCCGCGACCCGCTCCAACGGGCGAATTTGTACACGGCACGTCGGAATTCAACTTTGGACATACAGTTGGGTTCGTATCCTCAAATCGAACCTGTAGACTTGTAGTTGTCGACTTTAGAGACCGTAGGTACTGGCACGCATTTCGGTACAAAACGGGTCCAACGGTGGACATCGTTCTGACCCGATATTACGATTCTGCCCCTGTTCCAGAATTGGACTTTTGGACAGGCATTTTCTAGACATATCTTTTAGAACAAACACATTTGTGATGTTTGCTTCAGCATCCGGAGCTCCTGGTGTATTTTGACCTTCGTGTTGACGATTTTGATTGTTGGATTTTTGCTGCTTCTCGTACCACCCTCAGGCAAGATACATTACCTTATTTACTGTTTATAATTAGATGCATCTTTATTTATTTATTTATTTATTGCCTATTTAGTATCTGTTTTCAGTTGGATCCATTACTTACTATTTTTAGTTCACTTTATTTGCTTTCAGTTATTTTTTATTCTTGCCTTTTGTATGCATATGGACCTAGACTTAGCGAACTACCTCCTATTAGTGAGCTTGGGAGGGAGAAAACAGCTAAATGTATGGGCTATCCAAATCCAAAGACTGTAGTAACTGCGTACGACGGTTGTCGAGTCACGGGGGTCACTAGCCTCGAGCTATGTGGACTGATGGGTCACGTGGGCCGCTAGCCTCGAGTTATGTCGGCTGATAGTATTGGTACTTGACGTGTGCGAGTTGTGAGTTATTACTTTGTCCTGGGGGAGTTAGCCTTCACCTTCCCGTACATCAAGATGTCTTCTAAATTGCCTACTAGAAAGTTAAGGAGACCTTAGTAAATTTTATATTCCAGTCATAGCATGGAAAGATGTCACATCGCGGAATAGTGTGTCACCCATTGTCCTTATTTGGTTTTAGGGGTAGCCTACTGTTTCGATGATGGGATATTGAGCCGTGTTATGGTTTGGACACTTTACTTTTATTTTTACTTTATGGTATATTTATATCCAGTTCATATGTCATGCTCTTCATATATCTTATTACATCCCTCTGAGGACCTGGTGATCTCTCCATGTTTAGGCGATTTTCTGCAGGAGTATGGATCGGCATTAGATCCTTCATACCTTGATGACGAGGCATCTCCCGCGGATATCTAGATTTATGTTATTCTGTGAGACTCATAGTGGACATCTACTTTATTGAGATTATTTTCATAGCTGTTTTGTGTGGGCATGTCCACCCGGCTATCTTTTGACTCACTCATTTATTCTATTTGGACTTTTTATATCTTCTGTGTGTGCTGTGGATGAGATATAATTTTATGATGTTCTGGCCTGCGATTTATATTATTACAGCTTATGTATATCTACGAGGAT
Organism: Iris pallida; assembly: GCA_029216955.1. Taxonomy (NCBI): domain Eukaryota; kingdom Viridiplantae; phylum Streptophyta; class Magnoliopsida; order Asparagales; family Iridaceae; genus Iris; species Iris pallida. The sequence goes on along the minus strand of JANAVB010008798.1, from coordinate 3,404,295 downwards.
TCCATATATTGGAGTATTCTTCGTATATATGCAGCTGGCATGTCCACGTACTTGGTCCTAAGTATTCTGGGATCGGGGCGTTACATGTTTTGTGGTGGCCCATGCAGGTCAAATAATATTATTGGGTTATATGACTGTGCCCAATAAGCCTGCATATAGGAACAGGAATAGTATCTCGTCCATGATTATTGCCTCCTTTGACCTTCAACTTTTCAAACTCTCTCTGATTACCCGTATTGCCTCATATCTGACCCTTTATACTATTAGTCTAATTCATGCTTGGTAGAGATTCGGACGATGACTCGTACTTAGTAGATATGTTCCATCATTCCATCATTACTAGTTTAACTTTTATAAGTTGGGTAGAATGCCTCACTACCTAACACTTCCTTGACCGTAACCATGGCCTCAGACCAGAAGACAGTAGGATGGCTGTATAGACACGAACCCCGAACAAAATTCGATTCTTAAAGAACTTAAAAATTTTATATTATTTTATCATTATCTCGCGTACTTATGTTTTACCATCTTGACCAATGCTGCTAGTATAAGCCTAGTTTTGCAAACTTATTCTTTTATCAAGCTTGTTCATGACATATATGTTATTGGAGGTATCCCGCTAACATATTGTCTATCAGAACCGATGCATGATAGTCTGATCAACCTAGTGTACTTGGTTCGCTCTTTATAAAAAAAATTATTTTATTATTATATAGAATGAGATATAATTAACTTGCTCCCCAAGATCTCATCCGCAACTACGTTGATAATTTTCTTTCAACTGCTTGACCTGTAACTTGTTCGAATCTATTCTAACATTATTCTATTTCATGCCAGTAAGGATGAACCTTCGAAGTGGATACATTCCTACCTTGGCGATCACATCTGGTGATGAGCCACTCAAGAGGGAGAGGTCCCACCAATGACCCCGGTGACCCCGCATCAGCTAGGACAGTCGCAGACCACCATGACCCCGTCAATGGTCCAACAGGGAACTCAAGTGCCACCAGTCATCCAGACGGGGCAGACTACCATGGTACCAACCGAAGAGAATATACCACCACCTCTAACATCATTCATTCAACAGTATCCACCTCAGTGCGGACCACAGATGCCTCCACTACCAGAGGATAGAAACCCTACTACACAGTTCATGTATGCCATGATACATACTCAGTGGCAACAGGCTGAACTGATGAGGCAGAGCATGACGGAATCACTAACTAGGCCCCCACCTCCACCTCCGACACCGGTACCAGCTCCAGCTCTGCATCCATATGAAGGCTCTATCAAGGACTTCATGGATATGAACCCCAAGCCCTTCAGAGGTACCGAGGAAACACTAGAGGTCACCGTGTGGCTTATCAGCACGGAGAAGCTACTGAGGGCATCCCAGTTGCCAACAAATTATTGGATGACAGCAGTCGACTTTCTCTTAGAAGATAATGCCCATCATTGGTGGGAAGCCGAAGAAAGACACTTGGAAGCCAATCTGACTTGGGAAGAGTTCTACAAACTCTTCAATGAGAGGTTCTTTCCTATCCATGTACGCGATGTCCTCTATGATCAGTTTCTACACCTCAAGCAAGGGAACATAACCGTAGATGAGTACGATACAGAATTCAGTCGACTGAGCAGATTCGGTGAGACACTGAATTCTACTAAGCAGGAAAGGGCCAAGAGATTTCACCAAGGATTGACATCAGAGCTCAAGAAGCATACTATAGTACAATCTAGAGTTTCTTATGCTGCAGTGTTAGAAGAAGCTAGAAGCCAGGAACTCTTTGACAAGGAAGTACAACATGCTCAGAGATGCAATATTCCAGCAACTGGGCCAAGTAACCTTATCCATGGTGGACCAATCAGACATTCTATGACACAACAACCAACAAGAGCATCACCCTATCCAATTGATGAGCTTCTAACATGTCACTTCTGTCATAGGAAAGGTCATGTCATGAAAAATTATCGTCGCAGAATAGGATAATGCATAATTTGTGGCTCCAATCATCACAAGGCCCGAGACTGTACAGAACAATTAAAGGCAGCACAACATCAGATACAAGGACCCGTAGCACCAGGACCAATAGTAGAGCCCAGTCAACCATCAGATGGAGGTTATCCTAGAGGATCACACTTAGCTGACCAATCTATACAAGTTAGGCTGGATGGACGGGAGACAAATAGGCAAAGGCATGGGCAAACATTTAGCATGGCTGTGAAAGGCACCCATCCTGAGGTTAGAGATTTAGCAGGTATTATTCTAGTTATACCATTTATTTGTTTTAGATATGGCATAACATTAGAACAACATATTCATTAGCTTGGTCAACATGTATAGCATAATACTTGTCTTAGTATAAATTACTAGTTACCAGCGGCAATGCATATGCAGTACCTTCGACACCATTAGAAATCTATTGACTATAGTCAAGCAATCTTATTACAGAAATTTATGACTTAGTAGCTGGAGATCCTTGCATGATGTACCTTATAATTTGTTACCCCATTAGTAGGCGTCTTGTGCTATAGAAGAGTGAAACATCCAACACCCTCGGTACGTGTGTCATCCTGGCATCCCTCACCAACGAGGAAGCGTAAAGATGACATGGGTAAACGTTTCATTATTGTCCAAAATTCGAAGAAAAAAATCTTTGACTTGACATGGTTCCTTCCATCGAGCAAATAACCCAGTAGTTTACAACGTCCACTTCTATCCGCAACACTATGGATATTCCTACCGTGACTTCAAAATTTAGAGCACAACATCAGTCTTTTCTTCCAACAAATTTCAAATGCGAGACCTAGACAATCTCACCCTCATTTACATATATCATACCCCACTCAAGCACGCCCCCTTGTATTCTATGTTCATGATATGACTTTCCTGTCAAAAAGACTAGCTATAACACCTACCATGATACCATTGTCCTTCCCGACCTCAGTTAGAGATTCAACCTCGACTCAGAACTTTTTGACCCAATATATGGTTGTGACCCACTCGAAACCCTCTACACACATGCTACTAGTGTGCCCCTTATGGAGTTCCCGTGTGCTACTTATACATAAAAATTACAGAAGACACATCTTTAAGACTTATAGAGCCCACCTAGCCAACCCGACTAGCAATTAGCCCAACTACTTGGATTGAAACCTATTCTAGATTGTCCTAAGCTCATCGGAATGGTTCATATAGATTTGGGATCGTGTCCAGCTAATACAGATCAAAATTTACGATTAAATTAATCAAAGAGTGGTTCCAACGGAACAAATAAATCATTAGTTTATAGCGTATATTTCTATCCGTACCATCTAGATACCCTACCGTGACTTTGACATCTGGAGAACAACACTAGCTAATTCCTTCCAATAAATTTAATCCTCAAGACCTAGACGAGCCATTCTACACACATGACATTCGTGTCCCACAAAAACCCACCATTCTGTGCTCCATCTCAATTGTACCACATGAATGTCACATTTTTTTCCATTAGAACAAACCATAGATTTTCATTCTCGTTAAATTTGATTTTAGCCATGCAATGTCGACCCATTACCTTAAAACAATTGGATACCCATGATCCATGCAAAACTAAGGATATCCTATCTTGTAGAAAATAGTGATAGTTGGATTTCTTCTATGACCATCTCCTCCATCTTCACGGAAGACTAGTTATGATTTGATAAAATTACTCTTCCTTCGTATCCAGCCTCATTATTTTATTGTTATATTTTTATATTAAGATTTATTTTAATTTTGAGGATGAAATTTTTATAAGTTGGGTAGGATGTAAATCCCCTATATTTTTTTATATTTTTTGTAATTATTAAATACTTTGGTCACAAAATTAAATGTTTTTTTTCTTCTTTATCAAAACTAGTAGTGAATATTATTACATAGTAATTTGGTTGCAAAATATTTTTGTTATAAGCATTCAATTAGTGTAAAACATTTATACAATTCCTAGAGTACATATATATGTATATGGAGGTTACATACTTTTATACCCATATCTTAAAATTTGGCATATCATAGCTATTTAGTATTTTTGTGTTGGTAAATAAAACCTACAAGTGTATATAGAGAATATACACATAGGTATATTTGGGCTAAATCTATACTAAAATATTTTTATAAAGATTTCTGTAAATTTTAGGAATCTTATAAACTTATTTAGAGTTAATTGAGTATAAATATTTATATATATATCTCTATAAAGAAAAAGAAAAAAATAATAGGACAAACTCACGAGATTTTGCATCATCTCGCGAGTCAACCTACCATGGTATTCCCGCGACTCAGAGGCTCTCTGTTGGAAATAGTCGATTGCTTACCGATTTCCAAACGACTAAATCCAAAAAAAATTCAGATAAACCTGATCAACTAAAAAAACTAAGTCTCTCTCCTCTCCAAGATTGGATCGAATCAACGTTCAAATTTATGCAAAACAATTTGAAAATTTTGGGATTTAAACCTAACGATATGAGGACCGATGGAGGAGTATTCAAAACCTTAAGGAAACTTGCACGCAAGATCCAAACTCCAACCCCCGTCGAGCCTCTGTTACTAGGAGACCCTCTCCTGGCAACCCTGACCACCGAAGACCCATCGGAGGCAACACGACTACCACTGTCCCGACAACATATCGACAGGCCCGACTTTGAGGTACCCCAACTTTGCCCTCATATTTCCTCTCCCTCGCTCGATAAATTCTTGATCCATAAAATCCTACGTATAGATAACCTAACCAGCTATGATACCCTTCAAGTATATTTACTTGGTTCACGATGAACGCGACACAAATCGGTTCGAAAAATTGACGAAAACAGTCCCAAACAGGACAGAAAAACAAGTCCCAAACCACATATTGGAAGAGAGATTTTGGACAGGATAATGTGAATTTTTGAAAACTATTTGAATAGCATTATAGAAAACCTATAGAAGATCGAATCCTAACTTGTAGTTTTATTTTTCATGGATGAAATTGTGGTTAAATCAGTTTCAAAGTTGTAGGAAAAAACAAGTTTTAGAACTTAAAAATTCAATAAAATTTTTCGATACGGCGTGCGTCCCGACAAATCAGTCGATGTGGTCCTGCATTATACGCATCAAAAGGCACGTATGGATGTTACAACTGATGGAAATCGATTTCGTTGCGTGTGCGCAGCAAAATCAGTGCGTATCCATCGAGAAACCCCTGTATCGACCTTTTACAAACTTGGCCATCTTCGTATACGTTCGTCATATCGAGACGAAACTTGCGCCAATAGGACCGTATCAAAATTTTGGTCCTGTGTGCCAAGTTTGATCTGATTCTGAGAAGGTCGACTGGAACGCCTATTTGGCGGGCCCGCGACCCGCTCCAACGGGCGTATTTGTGCACGGCCCGCCGGAATCCAACTTTGGACATACGGTTGGGTTCATCTCCTCAAACCAGAACCTTAGACATGTAGTTGACGACTTTAGAGACCGTAGGTACTGGCACGTATTTTGGTGCAAAACGGGTCCAACGGTGGACATCGTTCTGACCCGAAATTACGATTTTGCCCCTGTTCCAGAATTGGACTTTTGGACAGGCATTTTCTAGACATATCTTTTATACCAAACATGTTTGTGATGTTTGTTTCAGCATCCGGAGCTCCTTGTGGATTTTGACCTTCGTGTTGACGATCCTGATTGTTGGATTTTGCTGCTTCTCGCACCACCCTCAGGCAAGATACCTTGCCTTATTTATTGTTTATAATTAAATGCATCTTTATTTATTTATTTATTTACTATCTATTTAGTATCTGTTTTCAGTTGGATCCATTACTTGCTATTTTTAGTTCACTTTATTTGCTTTCAGGTATTTTTCATTCTTGCCTTTTGTATGCATATGGACCTAGACTTAGCAAACTACCTCCTGTTAGTAACCTTGGGAGGGAGAAGACAGTTAAATGTATGGGCTACCCAAATCCAAAGACTGTAGTAACTGCGTACTACGGTTGTCGAGTCATAATGGTCACTAGCCTAGAGCTATGTGGACTGATGGGTCACGTGGGTCGTTAGCCTCGAGTTATGCCGGCTGATAGTATTGGTACATGACGTGTGCGAGTTGTGAGTTGTTACTTTGTCCTGGGGGAGTCAGCCTTCACCTGTCCATACATCAAGATGTCTTCTAAATTTTCTACTAGAAAGGTTAGGAGACCTTAGTAAATTTCATATTCCAGTCTTAGCATGGGAAATGTCACATCGCGAAATAGTGTGTTACCCCTTGTCCTGGTTTGGTTGTAAGGGTAGCCTATTGTTTCGATGACGGGATATTGAGCCGTGTTTTAGTTTGGACACTTTACTTTTATTTTTACTTTATGGTGCATTTATATCCAGTTCATATGGCATGTTCTTCCTGTATCTTGTTACGTCCCTCTGAGGACCTGGTGATCTTTCCAGGTATAGGTGATTTCCCGTAGGAGTATGGATCGGCATTGGATCCTTCATACCTTGATGACGAGGCATCTCCCGCTGATATCTAGATTTATGTTATTCTGTGAGACTCATAGTGGACATCTACTTTATTGAGATTATTTTCATAGCTGTTTGGTGTGGGCATGTCCACCCGGCTATCTTTTGACTCACTCATTTATTCTATTTGGACTTCTTATATCTTCTGTGTGTGCTATGGATGAGATATAGTTTTATGATGTTTTGGCCTGCGATTTATATTATTACAGCTTATGTATATCTACGAGGATTCCATATTATTGGAGTATTCTTCTTATATATGATGGAGTATTCTTCTTATATATGCAGCTGGCATGTCCACGTACTTGGTCCTAGGTATTATGGGGCCGGGGCTTTACATTCTGGCACCAACTCGATGGAAAACTCCACTTATTTATCAGGTGGAAGACCTGGCAACTCCTCCGGAAAGATGTCCAAGAACTCTGTAATGATCGACGGGGGTTCTGACTCCATAGCCATGTAAACACCGACGGGCTAGCCTACTCCTTGCTCTATGGTCCCTCTCATGAACTCAAACTCCTGATGATCTGGCGGTCTAAAGACGACGCTCCCCTTCCGGCAATCTAAGATGGCATGATACTAGCTCAACCAATCCATCCCCAACACAATATCAAAATTTAGCATAGAGAACACCAAAAATTGAGCCCTCATCTCTCTCCTACACACAACCATAGAGCATATCCTACATGTACTACTGACTGGAATGATCCCTCCACCTGTAAGAATCTTCCAACTCTTGGGCAAGGGCGAAGTGGCTACTTTGTGCATAGCTACGAAACTACTAGATATGAAAGATAATATGGCTCCAGAATCGAATCGTACAATAGCAGACAATGATGCAACTAAGATGGTACATGTGATCGCTACTTCCTATGGCTCATCCTGCTCTAGTACCTTAGCAAAGACCTGTCTTCTCCTCTGAGCCTTGTCTGCTATCTGAACTGTGCCTCCTTGGTGGATAGTGGTCCCCTCTGATATCCTCCGGGTGCTGGTGCTTGCTGGGCTGTAGTCACCTGTGCTAGTGGCCTGGGTCCTGGTGGAGCTGACTTTGGGGCCAACTGCTGAGCTCTATCATAACGTTGCGTGTAGTCTGCGGCCTAGTGTTGTTCCGATCTGCACCTCAAGCATTAGTTGAGACACTTCCTGCAGTCCCTCTGAACGTGTCCTTTCTTGCCACAAAAGTGATATGTCGGGAGTTCCTTCAACTGGTACGGGGTGACCCACTGCTGGAGATGGTGTCTTGGACGTCTGATCGGCCTCTTGTCTGAACTCTGGCTGGTGCGACTGTGTGAGTAGGGCACCTCGTGCTCAACGAATCCTTCTTGATGGCTTCCTGGACTCTGGCCTCGGCTAACACCTCCTCGTAGGTAGTTTTCGACTGTGCGCTCGTGTCACGACCCGCTCCCTAATAATCGGATACGAGTCGGACACGCCCAGCCTTTATCGTTGGACACGTTGAAGTAAGCTGTACCAATCTAGGAAAATCTAACCAGATAATCAAGACAAGTACAAATCACAGCATCTATAAACGTATCCCAAAATACAAGTACAAGTCTCCGAATTTATTACATTCCAGCAAATGAAAGTAAGTCTACTAGTCTCAATACAAGAAAAATATAGAACTAATATGGTAGAGCTCTAGGCTTCTGTAGCCTCTAGGTCAAGAGCAACTCCAGCTGGCTCTACAACATCTACTGGCTCTCGACCATAATATGTGTCGCACAGAGCCTCCAACTCACCTGCAACATATCCTAGTCAGGAGCGGAGCAAAGTACAGTTCTAGGTAATGAACATGAACATGATATGGAAATAAGTACAAGAGTACATTAAAATAAAATACAGGAATGAACAAAAAAGTACAGAAAGGTAGTACAGGAAATAAAGTACAGGAACTATAGTACAGGAATATAAGTACAAAAAATATAAAGTACAGGAAATGTAATGTACATGAATGAAACTATAATCCTGAAGTACAAGACATAATAAGTGCACAATATTGAAATACAACTAGTCCATGTGACCGGCTCGGGTAAGTACAGGAGCACGTACAGGAGTACATGAATATGGTACGGCTTAGGGCCCACGTGCACGATGCGAGGCCTAAGCTATCTACATGAATATAGTAATCGGGGTTTGGTCACATGGCTTAGTGTATTTTCCCACCCGACACAAGCAACTACAAGAACAAGATAGTACAGGAGTACAAGGGTATAGGATATCGTGTCATGACATGTCACAAGAAAGGTACACGATATGTAAATGTATAAGACCGTAGAAAAATACTTACCTTGCTCCGGGAAATCAAGTATACTAGATAAAGCTGGATGTCCTCCTTGTTTATTGAGTACAAGTTGGTTAATAACTAAACAAGCTCTAAATTGGTGTCTTACAGTTCTAAACATGCCTAACTACAAGCTATGATATTGGGTTATGCCCATTATTAATTATTCCACATTAACTTCCTACAACTATTTCTTATAACCATGAGTTAACTAACAGTTAGAATATAAAGTTAACTAACATTGATTGAAATAGAAACCTAGATTAACAACCATGCTACTATTTAACTTTGAGATAGGCTAAAGGAATACTTAGTCCTAATGTGCTGTTTGTTACAACAGGATTTTAGAGTGTCTCTAAAGAAGGGGTTTCCTACCAATTCTCAGGTTCAGCCTTTGAATACTAATACAGGAATGCCAAGATTAAGGTACAATCTAAACTGGCTTTACCTAATGTTTATCATGACTGACAAAATATAAATAGAAGCATAGTCAAACTCTAGGCTGAACCTGGGAGCTGAGCTTTCAGTTGAGCCCAAAATCAGCCAGGTGTTCACAAAGAAACCTGGGAACTGATTCCTCAGTTGAGTTAATCAAAGAACTGATACAGGAATTTTAGTTCAGTCTACAAAACTAATCTCCTGGCTGTATTCTTTAAGGTATCCTACAGCTACCTAGATGAACTCAGCACTGATATGAACCCCAGTTCATTAATTAAACCAATCTGATTTGAATCTCAGATTCAATAAACGAGCCAAAGACTGATATGGGTCTCAAATTCCTGATAAGCACTGATATGTAAGACCCTAGTTCATGTGTCAAATACTGAGATGAGATCTCAGTTCACACAACAAGCCAAACCCTTGCTTATCAGGATCAGTCCAAGAAGAGTGAACCAATGGGCTGAAACTCAGTACTGATATGCACAGAACCTTCAAGCTACCTAATATCTATCTCAGGATTTCCACAGGTAACTCACTGAACATTTACTGTCAGTCAAAATGAAAAGAGAATTCTAAAGGTGAGGCCAAAGGCATGCTGTGCAATGAAAAAAAAAGTTCATAAACTTATCCCTAAATGTTATAACCTCTCAACCATACCAATGCCATGATTTCTCTTTACTGATACAACCAAATATTAAGCCCTCACATAGACAATTATCCTGAAATATACAACCAGTAAACTGTTCGAATTTTACCAGAACTTATACAACTTAACCCCACGACTGTTCACAATCACCAACCAATCAATCAACTCTCAGTTGACTAATCTGATAGGTTTTATCATGTGAACCCACCTTAACTCAATCACAGTCTAGAAATTCGTACTACAGTATTTAGTAATCCTACTTATGAGTCAATTAGGGAATTATCTTACAATGTACAATTGAAATCAAGTTAAAAATATGTACATCCCTGATTTGAATTATGAATATCTCCTCATCATGGAGTCTTGTATCAGCAGAGTATCATTATCTCCCTTGATACTCTTGGATACACAGCTCCTTCTTTTCATACAAAATTTCAACTAATCACATACACAAAATAATCTGCATATAGATAGGGAATTACCTGCACTTAGTCAACTAAATCTGAAATTCTGACACTACCCTTAATTCTGGCCAAAATCTGGTGTGACTAGGCTGATTTCATTCTTCCTGAAATCACCAATCGAAGGGTGCAGTTACAAAAATAGAGAAATGGCATCAAGAACAGTTCCCAGCTGTTCTTAACCTTTAACACGAAAATTGGTAGGACAGAGGGAACAAGGTTTTGAGTAATCACTTGTATTCAATCCCAAATGATCCGATCTATCCCCATGGCTCGATCTAAACCTCTGGATATTCTATTCAGAGACAAAAAGGAAGAACACAGGAAAACAAAGACACTCAACAATTATGATCAAAACTGAGGTCATAGAGAATTGGAACACTCCTAATACAGATCCATAAAGGATCAAAAATCTGATACTCATTAAAATGCAATAAAAACGTCAAATGACTAAATTGAAAATGATACTTACATCCTTCAGATCAGAATGGTGCTATGAATATTCAATCTAGTTCGTCAAGGATTAGATCTTGATCCAAACGGTTCAACTCTGGAAATATTCTAAGGATTCATAAGAAATAAAGAAATCTCAGATAAAAATCAATTCGAATTCAAAAAACTCACCAATCGACTGATCCAGACCTGTTCGATCAATCTCAAGGATCCAATGAAGACTCGCCTATGTTCTACTTAGAAATTGAAGGGACCAGTCCTAAATTATATAGAATCAATCATCAATTTCTTCGAAATCTCAGAAAATTCATTCGGATCATAAACTGAAATCTAAACCAACTCTTACATCACCGACAATTTCTCGAGGAGAGGAGGAATCGAAGGTTCACTCGAGCGGTGGTGATCGAAGAGGATCAATCGTTGTAGTTGCTCGGAGTAGATCCCGGAGTCCCGATCACCATGGCTGCTCGGAAATTCTAGGATTAACTTCACAAACTTGTGAAAGGAAGAAGAAATTTTGGAGAAGAGTTTCTGCAATTGCAATAGAACAATAGGTTGAAAGAGTGGGAAATCGAACCATAAATAAGCTGTAAAATCCTTGGCAGCTTGAGAAGGAAGAAAAGGTTTTGGAGAGAAAAAAGAGAGGATTAATTAAAAAAATTGAAAGTTAGTAACTGACCACATGGCTCAGTTGCAAATCGATTAGAATGAATGAATTTAATTTCCTGTTCTTTCTTTGGAAAGAATGATAGAGAAGGAAAGAAGAAATAAGAGTGTTAATTTGATATCAACACCCAAATGGGCCTTGGGTACCAAAACAGCCCATAATGGAAATTTTAGTTAAACTAAACTTATCAATTATAAATCAAGTTTATAAAACATTTGTATTATTATTTAATTTTTATTTATTGGAAAATTACCAATTCTGAAAAGGTGAGGTTATAGCTCGTATACCTCTGGAGCTCCTTCGTCAGGCTGTGATGAAACCCCTGGGCCTTCTCTCTCTCATCGGGTATCAGTACTGTACCGAACCGGTTGAGACGACTGAACTCTGCATCATACTCATCTACGGTCATGTTCCTCTGCTTGAGATGGAGAAACTGATCATAGAGAGCGTCACAGATGGTAGCTGGGAAGTACTTTGCCTCAAAGTACTCAAGAAACTGCTCCCACGTCTTGTCCTTGCCGACTTCTCGCTCTTTCGATTCCCACCAATGATGGGCATTCCCCTCCAGTTGGGTCCTCACGACAGTTATCCACAAGTCGGTAGGTAGATGCGAAGCATCCAAGATCTTTTGTGTGCTGGCTATCCAATCAGAGATCTCCTCCGAGCTCTCATTACCCTTGAAGGGTTTCGGGTCCATCTGGCGATTCCTTCGAATGGTGCCCACCGGTTGTGCTAGTACCGAGGCTGGTGGTGGTGCAGGTGCTGGGGTTGCCATCCTCTCCAAGATAGTCATCAGAGTCTGCCTCATGGCCTCCGTATGTTGCCACTGTTGTCACATTATTGCCTAGAAGAACTGGAACATCAGGGGCTGACCCTCCGGCTGCGGCATCTGGGGCAGAATAGGTGCATACGGCCTCTGCTGCGGGTAAGCTCCATACGGCATCTAGGGCAGATTGGACGCATACGACATCTGTTGCGGGTATGCTCCATGCGTCATCTGGGGAGGGAAGAGTGGTAGTGGTGGAAAAGGGTTCTCCTCCTGCTGCATCGACGTTTACGACGTCTAGCCCTCTTGTTGCATCGGTACAGGCGGCAGTACGAACCCCACATGAATAAACGGGGTCGTCGGAACGGTCTGAACGTGTTCGGGAGTCTCGATCTCTGTGGGAGCTGGAGTCCTATCATCGCTGGATGTCATGTCACGTGCCGGAGGGTACCATATGTTGTGCGTCCGTTGCGCAGATACATCTCTGTAAAAGAGACAAAATTTCCATAAGATAGGTATAGAAACAAGCAAGATGCTAGATTTTCAATTATAAGACAGGAATGTGGAAGTCAAAGGCCACTACTAAAATACAGCAATTTGGCGACGGAAGATTAGTGACAGACCGTATCCGTCGGCCATAGCGACAGCCTCGCGACTACCTTGTGACGGGCTACCGTCAGAAAGAAATGGATAATTTTTTTTAGTTTTTTGCGTCAAAATCAATCGTACATCCGTCGCTCATTTGACGAAACTTTACCGACGAATTCATGTTCGTCGCTAATATGTCGAACATTATGGCGGAAAAATCTGTAAAAAAAATGGCACGCTAAATTAGCGTCTATCTAGCGACGGATGTTCCGTCGGTAATCCAGTGGGTATTTAGCGACTATCTACCGACGGATATATCCGTCGGTAATCCGTCGCTAAATACTGTAACCTAACTTAAATTGAACCGACGGAAAAAAAATTTCATTTCCTCCAAAAAACTCTCTTTTCTCCCTCTCTCTCTCTATCTTTCTCTGGCGAGCTCTCTCCGACGGGTCATATTCTCTGGCGAAGCTCTCTCCGACGGGATATCTCTCTCTCAGGTATGTTCTCTCTCTCTCTCTCTCTCCCTCTCTCTCTCCCTCTCTCTCTCTCTATGTTTAGCACAACATATAGGATTTCGGGTTGGTGGGGGGGTCGGCTGTCGCTGGGGCCGGCGGGGTAGGGGGATGGAGTGGGGGCGAGGGAGAGGTTGTTGAGGGCGGAGGGTAGGGTAGGGTTTAGGGTTTCGGGGCAGGGGTAGGTTTTGGGTCATGGGGGTGGGTCGGCGGTCGTGGGGGCCGACGGTAATGGGGAAAGGGAGGGGGACGGAGGGTGGATGGTGTTGGGTACGCGACGGGGGGCAGGGGTAGGGTTTAGGGTTTGCTGTCGGAGGGTAAGGGGGAGGGAGTGGGTGTTTGCTGCCGGAAGGGGGGAGGGGGTGGGGTAGGGGTTTGCTGTCGGGGTGGGGGTGTGGGAGGGGGAGGGGGTTTTCTGTCCGACGGGGTAGGGGAGGGGGTAGGGCGGTATTGGTGGTTTCGGATCGGACCATTCCTATAAGTTTCGGTGGTTTCGAATCGGAGTATCGAATCGAGGGAGGGGGTATAGGTGGTTTCGGATCGGACCAATCCTATGAGTATCGGATCGGAGGAGGGGGTATCGGAATCGAAATCGGTATCGGACTGATACTGACCGATACTATGAGCAGATACTCTGCTCAATTGGCGACATATATTTAGCGACGTTCGATTAACGTCGCTAAATTGTGTACATTATTGACAAATTGTCTAAACGTCGCTGATAGTCGACGTTTTGTCTAAACGTCGCTCATAATCGACGTTTAAGGAATTAGTGATGTACTCTAAAAACGTATATGTGTGACGTCGCTAAATTGAAAATATAGGGCTTTCAGTTTTTATCCCCCCCCATTATTTTTCTGTATTTATATACATAGGCTATATAATTGAATATTGTATGTTGTTTGGGAGTTTGGGTGAGTTCTGAGTTAGGGTTTGATTTTGAGTTTGATTCCCAGGTTGAGTTTGTGAGTCTCTGAGTTAGTTTGGTTGTAGTTCAGTTCAGTTTGTGGGTTTACATACCAGTTTGGGATAAGTTTGGGTTTACACATGACACGACGTGGACACGTATTAGGCTACTGGGCATGTAGCCCTATCCCTGGCGTACAGTGTGCACTGCGTGTGTGCTCGTGTAGTGATTTTGGTGTCATGGACACGGTTGTGTCCACTTGGTTGGACACACAGACCCTTTGGAAGACATGTGCACATGTGTGTCCTTTGGGATTAGTTCATTTACACATATATTAGATTACTAAAATGTAGACTGTCAATAGGACTTGCATTGTTGTCTATTTTCCTGAGAACTAATTCCTGAGATTAAGTGCAAATTTTTACTGATTTACACACACATCACTGTTTCAGTCACACTCATCCAAACCTGAGAACTAACCTATTCCTTGTTTCTCTACTACACACACCCTATAGTTTCACTCACCTTACATTGATTCCCTGAAACACATGGACACACAACATGTGTATGTAATGAATGATATATGTGTAATGTCATGCATGTTGGTAAGCACATATGAATGCAATATGCATATATGTATGCAAATGGGAATACATGGATATATATATTGATTTGACCCCATAAACGGGACCACCACCCAATAGCATGTTGCCACCATAAGCAGAACCCGGTATTTCTTCCAGAGAATCTCCTAATTATTCCAGAGCTGGGTTCAGAACATCGTGAGACAGTTCGATCCATCTCCGGTACGGGCGTTAGAGCATTGAGAGGACATTTCCCTAGTACGAGAGGACCGAGAAGGACGTAAAAATCTGTTTCATTCATATGTATGATAGAATAGGGGGTTAGGTTAAATAAATGAACCCCTTTCTCTCTACGTATTATAAATGCAATGTCTGGATAACATATGAAATGTAATGTATAGGTAAGCATTAATATAGGTAATGACATGTAATCACCTGTGGGGCTGGCTCGGCCGGGAGAGACTGTACCCTATGGCTCGACAACCAACCGGAGAGGATACTCTGAGAGATCCATCTGAGTAGGACGTATACTCTGAGAAATCACCTTTACAAGAATGATATCAGCAGTGGGATTGAGTGTTGTAGGAGATATTATCAGAGTGTACGTCCTACTCAGATGGGTCTCTCACAGTTACAGATGGTGGATGTGCTCCGTCAACAGATTCTTGCTCTGAGCCAAAACTTTGTCCCGAAGCTTAAGTGGACATCTTCTTGTAGAGCTCGAGTGGGATGTTCCTGACAGCATGTTGGTCTCCTTTGTTAAAGTATCTGTGCTCGTCCCACAACCAATCAAATTTTTTTTCATTTCTAATCTCTTGAATATGTAGCTCTGCTTCACATTTGGCTCTACCTTCTGGTATATAAGAACCAAATGTGAAAAAGAGTTTCATATTCAAGATATTAGAAATAAAGAAATTTTTGATTAGTTGTGGGACAAGCAAGAATCCTTTGACAAAGGAGACCACCATGCTGTCAGGAGCCTCTCGTTCGAGCTCTACTCAAGGATGTCCACTCGAGCTCAGGGGCAAAGGATTGACTCAGAGCGAATTTTTGGACAGATATGACGAAGAAGATGGCTGCCAAAGCTTATGTAAGTTTTCTAATTCTTTATACATATTATATTTTTGTCATTTTGTATTACAGTAATTAAAATCGATCATTGCATCGTATCAATAGGTGATTTTGTACATTAGTTACAAGTGCTACTTAGTTAAAGTTCAAGTGCTACTTAGTTGTGTCTCTCTCTCTATCTATCTCGCTATCAACACTACAGTGTTGTTTCCCTCGCAATACGGAATGGTCCGATACCGATACTCTGAGTATCAGAGCATTCCTATGTGTATCGATTTTGCAATCACAACACCGATACTCGAGTATCGCATTGATACTCAAGTATCACATCTGATAGTTCTCTTATTTATTTGTCAATTACTGTATTTCAATTCTAGTTAGTTTTAAGTGATTCTCTGATAGTTCTCTCATTCATTTTCAACCGCTTCCGCCTGTGAATATTGATTTTACCAAATGGCACCCATGACCCGAAGAGCGGTACGTCGTTTGAGGGAAACAGTGAATGCTGAGGTGGCTCCTCCTACTGTTAAAGGGAAAGTGGCACCGGTAGCTAGTGAGACAGGGAGTTCTATTCATCCAGCACCGGTAGCTAGTGAGATCGGGAGTTCTATTCATGCAGCACTTGCTAGGGACTATATCTCTCCTGTCGCCGTCGATCCCACTTATTTGAGGTGGTTGCGTGATCATATCACTGAGCGTTTGCGTGAGCTGCGTGGTTCTCATTAGCTATTAGTACTTATTTGTATTAGACTATTTGTATTGGGTTGTTTATGTTTGGATATTTTGCTATGTATGTTGGGATAGTGTGTTGGATATTGTGTTGGATATTTTGTTGGTCATTGTGTTGGATATTTTTTGTGTATGTTGTGATATATTGGATGTTTGGAGATATTGTGTTGGCAATATGGATATTTGTTGGATATATTGGATGTCGGATATGTTATATTTGTGTATGGTGGATGCTGAATATGTTATATTACAGGGAATAGTCTCTTTTCTACAAATTTTTTTCAAAAACATTTCAGTTAGCGACGGATTACCGATGGATTGCCGACGGACTATTGCAGGTATCGACGGATTACCAACGGGTTACCGACTGACTTTTGCAGCTAGCGACGGTTTCCTGACGGATTGTCCGTCGGCCTGTTTCTGGAAAAAAAATTACGACGGAAGGGCGACGGACTTTCCGTCGCTCATATTCTGGAATATATGGAAGATTTTTAGAAGGGTGGCGACGTATTATCCTTCACTCTTCCGCCGCTAATCCATCGAGGTTAGCGACGCTTTGAGCGACGGATATTGCGTATCAGAAGGATACACGGTTAGCGACGATTTAGCGACAAATTGTCCGTCGCTAATTTTATGAATATATTAAAATTTTAAACTGTCGATGTTGACGGGAAGCCGTCGGCTAGCCGTCGCTAAAAGTTTTTATTTTGCCAACAGAAATCCGTCGCTAATTAGTCGCAAAGCGGCGGACTAGCGACGAGCTAGTTTTAGCGACGAAGATATTCTCGACGGATTTTTTTAGCCCGTATCCGTCGGAAATCCGTCGACAATATGATTTACCGACGAATTTCTGACGGATATGGTCGTCGCTAAATCATTGTATTTTAGTAGTGGGCGATATCAAAACGTGGATGAGATTCTATATTTCCTAGTCCTAATTGCAGGCTCACGTCGGTTTGTAACCTAAGCGATAAACTGACCTGCATGGGCCACCACTAAAACCATGTCATGTCCCAGTCCTAAAATATGTAGGATTTGGGAATAACCTGGTAAGCTGATATAGCCTAGAGTGAGTTTCTCAATTTAATGGACTCATTTAGGTGTACTATGCGGTAAATATAACTATACTAACAAATAGCAGGCAATCATCTAAATCTCATCCACAGAAATAGTAAAGGAAAGTACTGAAATAAATACAAAATAGTCTGAATATTCATAGTACAACAAAATGAATCCAGAGTCTGGTGGGAATAAATCCACAGTACAAACCGAATGAAAATACTGGAAATGGAAAGATAACTAGCGAAGAGCAACAGCTAACTAGATAATGAAGCTCTCAACCAAAATAGCAGCATACCCTGGATCAAGGAAACTCCTCAGGAAGCACCTCGTAGTCCTCTGCTACTTATCCTGTCTCAACTCTAGAACTGTATATCATCGAGTACAGATGCTTGTCGAAATCTGGAACGGAACCAGGTCCTCATAGGACATAGCAAGATACAAAAAGGAACATGCCATAAAGTAAATACTGATATAAACATAAAGGATGAGCTAGCCAGTCTAAGTGAGTGCATATGAGAACAACTTTGGAACGTATGAATGGGTAGATAATGAAATGGCATCAAGTCACGGGCCGATGTCGGATCATGAGCCGATGTAAACATACATGCACTAGTATACATCCGATCGTACCTAGCACGCAGCTAGTGGCCGCTGCCGGACATATCCCTAGTATATGTATGGCCCATAACCGGGTATCCATGCCCATAATTGGATCACAATAAAGCTAAAATAATGTAATTGTATGTCCCATACGCCTACTAGTTGTCTTTCCCGCCTCAGGAAATATATAAGTCGTATCCACGACCCAAACATCTACTCTCAATGTAAAGTCAGCTAGCTAGAACCATCACTACTATATATGTGTTGTCACACGTGCTACTCACACCGATGGCCAGTCGAGAGTGTCAGCTCGTGCTATGACTTGATCTCACTTGGTATCGTGTCGAAAAGCATGTCACCGTTATGGGAGTCATAATAACAACTCTGCAACTGAGGGTACGTCAACTAGAGCTAAGTTGAGTATACATAACATGGTGTCAATGCCATCATCGACTATACCCGAGGCAATCCTCGGACTTATCTAAGTCCATACAAGCAAAATTATAATTAAATACGTTTAACCAGTAATACAAGGTAAGGTATACTTGCCTGCAACCCTGAAATATGCAAGCAAAGATCTGGTCCCTCCTATCTCGATCGTATCGTCACGGAGACCTATAACACAATAATCAAGGTTTACGATATGTTAAGTAAACCCTCATGATCATGACTTGATCATGAAGCCCTATAAGTTAAACCACTGCATATTCTTAGATTAAGATGAATACAAGCGTGTCATGATCAATCTATATAATATGCTCTCATCAACCTAGCAATACAAGTTGTTACATTACCCTTAAGTGTGTCAAGGGTCTGGTGGTAGTAAAATGTGTGTGTAACTTCATGTTAACACATGAAGTCTCATGCACATATACTCGCTATCAATTCATACATAGGTTCCTTAGTGAAATAATATTGCATATACACGTATAGGAAGATCATATACAACTCTAGCATCACTATATGATTGAAAGTGTTGGTACCCAATAGGCCTACAATGCTTGCATAACCATGTGCATAGGTTGGGTTCACCATACTGTTACATTAGCAACTTTAGGAAAAATTTGGATATATATATATATATATATATATATATATATATATATATATATATATATATATATATATATATATATATATATATATGAGGAGAGTGTGTGTGTGTGCAAAGTGTTTATACACGTATGTATCCTTACTGTCATCCATTCACGTAAAGAGTGTTTGATAGCTCTTGCATTCTCATGTGCATGGTTTAAGCATACTTTACATGTTGTAGTACATCAAGTTTAGAGAAGTTGGTTATATGCACACAAGTTTTATATGTATAGGTGATTAATAAATATGGATTTGTATAGAAAAGTTTAGCAAAAATGGAAGAGGAGGAAGGAGGAGTGTATACCTCCTATCATTAGGGTGTACTATGACTGTGAGGGCGTGTGAGGGACGCCGAACAGCAGCTACGGTGCTGCGGAAGCATATCTCGTCGGCACGAGAACTCCGGAGAAGAGATGACGGCAACGGCGGGAATACCGTGGCTCGGCAAGATTCAAATGGTCGGGGTAGGCTGTTGGAGGTGGCACCTCCCTCCTGGAAGGTCATCGACTAAGGGAGGAGGTCTGGCGATGGCAACTGCAGCAGCAACTCGTGGCAGCAACTGCAGCTACAGCAGCAATGTACGCGCTGCTGGGTGACACCGGCGGACTAGGCGACGAGGGGGCCGCCCTCTGGGTCACCGAGGGCACGGGGTAGTGGCAGAACGGCCTAGACGGTGCGTATGCAGCAGGTACGACGGTAGCAGCGGTTTAGACGCGACAGCAACAGCAGCATGCTCGACTTGGGGGGAAGGTTAAGAAAGAGGAAGATAGGAAGGAGATGTAGAGAAGATAAAGAAGAAAGGAAGATTTAGGGGTAGGCTTGCTGTTATGGAGGAGGAGTGTGGCCAAACATATGAGGAGGGGGAGAAGTGTGTGTTGTGTTAGTAGAAAAAGGGGGAGTTAGGTGTGTTGTTCACATGGGGGGAAGTATTTTAATAGAATCTTTTCAAAAGAGAGTGGTGTTGTCATGGGGTGATTGGTGATGGGATTAGATTTGTCATTGGTGGCTTTCCTAAAGCCATCTTTGGGCTTAGCCAAAAGTGGTGAGTTTTGAAGGGTGAGGATGGGAGTGACATAAGAGGGAATTCTCATCTAGCCTTTATAAATAATGATTTTATCCATTAGGCTTTAGGGGTTGCCTTGCTTTGTGTGTTAGGTGTTTTGTAGGAAATGGAATGGTGTTGTATGTATAGGTGTTCATGAGAGGATGACATGAAGCTTGGGTTTGGTTTATTGGAGTTGGGTTGGGTCAAGGTCAGGCTAGATACGATCAATTTAATTTATTTATGATTACGAATAAATAAGTAACATATGGGGCTCAATTTGTCACGATCTGCTACCCCCGGGCCGAGTCATGTCCAGCCTACGCTTGGGGTAAAACGTAGTAAGTTGTTCTAAAGACAAACAAGATAAGACCAAAGTGTGCTAACAGTTCTATATGTAATAATGAGTCAGAAATGTTCCAAACACAGAAGTCATCTCGTATATAAATATGTTTCAAGTACAAGTCCAAAATTTAAAACTGGATACAGGTCTAGTTACAAAATACGTAGTCTAATACATGACTACTCTCAAAAGTCCCAAGTAAATAAACAAACTAGACGAGTTTTCCTGCAGGTACATCCTCGTAAAGTATAGCCTGATCCTCGGCAGCAACTCCATAATAGGAATCACAAAGCAACTCCTCCTCAGTAAGTATATCTACAACGTTATCCTGTCAGGACGGGAGCAAGTACTGATTCTAACAAACTAAATATACGAAACATGAAATGAACAGAAGTGTAGGAATCATGGCATATCATAATCTATCATGGCATATTATAATCTATTATGGCATCATATATTTGTTTTAAAGTTTAAAACTGTAGCATATACGTGGTCGGTCAATGGTGAAATAGGATATACAGTGGCACATATCAATTTTTTGATGTGTACATACGTACACATAACGGCATCGGTGTATATCCATACACAAACGCAGGACCAGAACGTACGACAAAGTTATATATAGAACGTAACAATGCTCGGTAAATACATACGGAGAAGGGGGGCATAATCACGTACTCTACTAACAATTTTCCCTTAACCCGTTTTATAACATGTGGGTGATACGAGAACGGTATGAAGCATGGTGGATACTGAGAGCAGTATTAAGCATATGAAACATGGTGATATACGACTTGCAGTTTAAATATTAACATGCTTTATACACAATTCAGGTACTTGCCTCTAAAAAAGCAAGGTAGTGAAAAAAATGCTATAGATGTCTGGTGTCTCATTACTGTAAAAATAATACATAAACTTAGTTTTATACTAAGTTAAACACTAAGACACTAGCTGTACGACACGACTTTCTGACTGGATACCTAGCCAAATGATGACTTTAGCATAGAAGACCAATATGGGGTGACAAAATACCTAAAATAACTTTCTAGGGCCTTTACACTATGGTAAGGTGAGGTCCAATACTACAATATCCCAAAATCACACAAAACATCATAAGTCATAATTAATCAATAATTAAATCAGACTGTACACTGTATTCCAATAATTTTTGAGATAAACAAAAGCTCAATTATACAAAAAGTAAAGTAACAAAATGATCCTTGTTAATTATAGAAATTTATACTAATTTGTCTGGAATTTATAAACCCTCATAGATATTTATTAAAAATCAGTAAACATATGTATCCTGAAAATGAGTTCTATTTTCCTATTTCTATAAAATGCCAAAAGTACGTATTAAATGCTAAAAAAAATTATATTAAATTAGCTAAATTAACATAGTATTTAAATACAATTTTTCCTAGATTTATACAGCAATTAAAATATATAAAAAAATTCAAAAACAGCAAGTAATAATTTCTAAAACATAATTAATTAATTATTTACTATTTTATCCACGTATACGAAATTGAACCGAAATCCAGATACGGGACCCAAAGCCATAAATCAAGTCCAATATGACTTGTACAGACTTTGAATGTATTAGACACATTTGGGCCCAAAAATTTATGCTAGGTTTGGACACCAAATGGCCATGATAAATAAAATATAATAACTAATATATTAAAATATACATTAAGGTATTTTAATAATATATTTTAAAGGGGTGAAATATACTAGTCATAAAATTATATAATAAAATAACTTGTGAATTTATACATAATGTTATTTGCACAAAAAATTGTATTTGAAATATATATACATATACAACAAATACATTTATATATATACATAAATATATAGAGATTATATATATATATATATATATATATATATATATATATATATATATATATATATATATATATATATATATATGTCGGGCGCTTGTAGCTCAAGTGGCTAGGCACACCGGCACTTGGGGCATCGGACGGAGTTCGAGCCCCCGCGGGGGCGGCTTGGTGGTTTACCCACGGCCCCCGGGCCAAGCGGTGGCTGGGTGTCTTTGACACGGCCGCTTGGTTTTATAAAATATATATATATATATATATATATATATATATATATATATATATATATATATATATATATATATATATATATATATAATAAATATATATATAATAAATATATATATATAATAAATATACATATATATATATAAATACTTAATATAAGCAATCACTTTCCCATGCTGCTGTAGGACATATCCTAGCCCCTTTCCCGAAGCACCGCTGTAAATGGTGAAACCTCCAGACCCTGAAGGTAATGTCAGAACTGGAGCGGTCGTCAGCCTCCTCTTCAGCTCCTCAAATGCGGCCTGGCAGTCCTTTGACCAGATGTACTCTGCGTCCTTCCGCGTCAGTTTCATCATGGGTTCAGCTATCCTAGCAAAGTCCTGGACGAACTTTCTATAATAGCCTGCTAAACCCAAGAAGCTCTTGATCTCTAAAACTGACGTCGAAGCCTTCCTTGTCTCTACGGCAGCAATCTTCCAAGGATCCATTGAGATCCCCTCTCCAGTGACCACATGACCGAAAAACTCCACTCGATCCAAAAAGAACTCGCACTTCGACAAATTTGGCATACAACCTCTCCTGCCTAGTGCTCTGCATGCTCCTCCGACGTCTTCAAGTATATCAGGATGTCGTCGATAAATACTATGATGAACTTATCCAGATACTGGTAAAATGTCTTATTTATTAAGTTCATAAAGACAGCTGACGCATTTGTGAGACCAAATGGCATCACCAAAAACTCGTACTACCCGTACTTCGTGTTGAACGTTGTCTTCTAGATGTCTGTAGCCCTGACTTTCACCTGGTGGTAGTTGGATCTCAAATCTATCCTGGAAAATACCTTCGCCCCACTCAACTGGTCGAACAAATCATCTATCCTGGGTAGAGGTTATTTGTTCTTAATGGTGATGGTATTTAACGCCCGGTAGTCAATACACAACCGGACTGTACCATCCTTCTTTGGTACAAAGAGTACTGGCGCTCCCCATGGAGAAGCACTAGATCGAATGAAACCCTTTTTCAACAGGTTATCAATTTGCTCCTTCATCTCTACAGCCTCCTTGGGGTTCACTCTATAGCAAGCCCGGGATACTGGTGATGAATTCGGTACTAAATCTATAGTGAACTCCACATCTCTGTCAGGCGGAAGTCCTGGAAGATCCTCTGGGAATACATCCATAAACTTCCTAATGATAGGTTGTGGCGGTGCTAACTCCCCAACTGTCGTACAATAGTTCGGCTCTAGGCTGATCTTCGGCCCTGTCCTCCTGACACTGAATGGTATCGTGCCTGGGGTACTGAACAGAATACTACCCTCATGGCAGTCTATAGCTGTGTAAGCATAGCTAAGCCAGTCCATCCCTAATATGATATCATACCCGGGGAGTGGCATCATAAAGAATCGTCCCCTAAACTCTCTTCCAGCTATAGTAATAGAGCATCTATAGATTGCCCTAATGGGTACTGGTCCGCCTTCCTTCATTACTCTACTCGTCTCCTCGGTAGGTGTAGCTACTAAGTGATATTTATGCATAAACTCTAATGACAGGAAGCTATGTGATGCACCGGAATCAAACAAGCATAGAGCTAGAAAAGTATACAAATAAACATGACCTATGATGACGTCAGCCAAATAATCTGGCTCTGAAACCTGCTCTAGCTACGCCTCAAGAGCCAGACTATAAGCCTTCCCCTGGGGTCCCTTCTGCTGCTGCAGATGTTGCCCAAACCTCTGCTACTGAGTCGGGAGCGGCGGTCCTCTAGATGGTGGTCCGGCACCTGGTACCCTTACTACTGGACAGTCCCGAAGCTGATGGGTGATAGACCCACAAGCTAAACACTACCCAACTTCTTCCTACAGATGGAAGCGTCATGGCCTGGCCTTCTACAGAATGAACACACACCTCCCTTCTGCTGTCGGGGTCCCGGGGCTCTAACTGGCAGGGTTAGATGATGTGGTGTGGGAGGACAGTAAGTCTGCTGGTGCGGCACCGGTGCTCTTGGCTGGAAAGCATGACGCTTGGAAGGTCCCTCGTGGTGTACAGGAGCCGGCCTCTTGCAAGACTGAAGACGCTCCTCTATGCTCTGGGCCAACTCTAGGCTCTGGTAGTAGTCAGTCATCCCGTTCGCTAATATGAGAATGCCAATATCTGGAACTAGACCATGGCAAAACCTACGCGTCATCTCCTCTGGGTCTGCAACCAGACTAGAAGCGTAATGGCTCAAACGACTAAACTCTGGTGCATACTCGTCAACAGAACGGTTTCATTGCTGGATGTTCTGGAATCGTAGCCCATGGCTACCCTACCGGTGGTCAAGAAGAATTTCTTCTTGAACTGGATCTTAAACTGATCCCAAGTGGCCTTTCCTCTCGCGAATAGCGGATCATTCCTGAATCAAACTTCGGCCAAGTCTGTCAGCAGAAATCTCGCTGCCTCGACCTGGAGGTCACCCGGCAACCTAGCTCCAATGAGCTTTCTCTCTACCGAGTCTAGCCAGTCATCTGCTACCACGATGCCCTCGGTCCCCATGAACTCCTTGGGGTTCAAACCCATGAAGTCTTTGACGTTTCCCGCTCTCTGTCGTGGCTCTACCCGTGGTGGGGCTACAGTACGCTCTTCAGAAAGCTCTATGCTCTGGCTGTGTAAGATGGTCTGCTCCTGATGGGTCGTTAGGAACTGTAAAACCCAGTTTTGTAATGATTCTTATTAATATTATAATATTATTACTATTATTATTATTATATTATGAGTTCAAAATTAATTTCAAAATGATAAAGTTGGATCTTTAGTTGTTGACCTGACCCGAGCCCAGACCAATTCCCGAAACCCAGACCCGATCCTAACCCATCTATTTGAAACCTAATGTTTATATTAAAATATATATATATATATATATATATACATATATATATATATATATATATACATATATATATATATATATATATATATATATATATATATATATATAGTTTGTACTGGTCCAAGTTGGACCAGCATTTCCCCCACGTACTCCCTTTCCCTCATTTTTCTTCCTACTTTCCCTCACACACACCCACAGATCCTCAACTCCAGCAATCAAATCTCTTCCCACTCCTTATAACTCCCTACCTCTACTCTTCACACCTAACCCAACTCTTTTTTCCCCTCTCAAGAGAGCAGCAACTTCTCCCATTTCTAAGCAAACCCACCACCACCATTCTTTCTCCTCAACTCCCAAAACCCCTAGAGATCTGTGCTCATCCCTTGGCCGCGTCCTCCGGCCATTTCCCGCGACCTGCCCGTGCCCCTTCCGCCGACCCCCGGTGCCTTCTGCCGAGCGCGCCCCGGTGCTCCACCACCGCCGAGCCCGTCGGCCCCGACCCCATCTGACGCCGCGCCCCGCCTCCCTGTGCCCTAGCGCACGTGTTGTTCCCATCGGCCGCCCCCGTGCCCGGCCAGCGTCCAGTGCGTTCCCCGACCAGCGTCCCTTTCGGCGCGCCCAGCCCCTGCCCAGCGCTATCCACGGGATTTCGAGTTCGTTTCTGTGGATTCGCGTGTCCCGAGTCCGAGGCAACCCTTCGAATTCCGTTAATTTGGGTAATTTCTGATTAATCATAGTAGTTCGTCCCTCCCGTGTCTGTGATGAGATTGGTCCACGAATCTCCTTCGGGAATTCGATTTTTGGGTTAAGTTTGTTTCCGGGATTTTTCGAAAAACTTTCGGGAAAGCTTCTGTTAGTTTATTTTGTTTTTTCGAAACTTTCGGAAATGAATTCTGGATATTTGGTTTTTGGATTATTGTTGTGATGTTTTCTGGGTTGATTTTGGATCTCCGAATACGTTTCGGATTTTCTGAATATTTTCGGAAACGTTTCTGTGAATATATTTTTATATAAAAATTGGTTATGGAATTTAATTCATGGGTTTCCCTGGTTTAGGAATTATACTGGATATTATGGCACACTTTTCCAGTTTTTTGGGTTGACCAAAAATAGAGAAAATGCTGCCGGATTTTCCATAAAATTTAATTATACTTTTAAAATAATTTTAAAATGGTTTTCGAAAAATATTAATATTTTAGATTTTGGGCGACGACCGTATTGGTCAATGGGCCCTGGCTAAGTGCAAACGAAACCGGCTTCGCCCGGACATTGAGACATCAGCCTATATGATGATTGGACCAATATCTGAGATTCATTAATAATTTAATTTATTTTTTATTATTTAGTTTATTCATAATTAAATTGTAGGAAGATTTTAGAACTAACAACCGTTTCTTCTTATTTCAATTTATGTAAAATAAATTGTAATGGGCATAAGCCCAGCCTTTCTATTTTCTCAGTGGCCTGTAATTTTGTAGCGTAGGTTTTCTGTCATTTTTTGGTTTTTGCTGATTTTTAGCGTACGCGTAAATCAAAAATAAATATTATTTTGAATAGAAAATTAATGAAGTTTTCTCACATTAAAATTTACAAGCTATTAATATTTTAATAACGATCATGTTTTCTCATTAAATAAGAAATATAGTTTTATACGTATAACTACGAAAACACAAAGTTTTAACCAAATAAATTGGTAACTACGAGTCTTTCCAAAATAAAGGTTAAATTGATCTTTCCCTTGTAATTTATTACAACGCACCGATAATCGCATTTTTGTTTGTGATTGCATAAATAAAGATTAAAATTGATTAGGACACAACTTAGGGATTGCAACTAGCATAGTTAGTTTGGTAACTCTGGAATCTGAGTCAACTTCTCGAATGTAGGATTTCGAGGACGAGTCTAAATCCCATCTCGAAGTCTTCAACCCTTCAAGTCCAGTCTAATTTGAGGCAAGCACATTTTGTGTTAGTTTGCAATTATTTAATAATCGTTTTATTGCAAGTTTAAACCACGATGCAACATGAAACTCTCTCTGAGAGCACTGACTGTAACTACTGTAACTATTTGGGGACTGGGGGAGTAGTGTAATGAGTATGACCACATCCAAAGTAAC
The DNA here is from genome assembly GCA_029216955.1 of Iris pallida. Lineage (NCBI taxonomy): Eukaryota > Viridiplantae > Streptophyta > Magnoliopsida > Asparagales > Iridaceae > Iris > Iris pallida. The sequence goes on along the minus strand of JANAVB010008798.1, from coordinate 3,376,483 downwards.
TTAGTACTGTATTAGCTTACCCCTCATACACACGGGGATAAGCCGTATCGTATCAATAGGATACAACTGTACAACCCAAGCCGGTCATATTCGTTGCCTATTCAAATCACACTGTTTTAACTGCTAGAAAATTGTTTACTTCAAATTGTTTAAAAGTGCATGATTCTATTATTATTTTAATTGTCAAATTAGCATGAATTGTACTTTGCTCCCTCCTGACTGAAGATAACATTTTTAGGGGATTATGAGGATGATGAGCTCTTATACAACAGCTATTACGACCCGGTTCTGTATCCCGTGGTGCTGCCAAAGTCCCCTTTGGAGGACGCAGGGACTGAGGCCGTTGAGCCGACTGTTTAGCTAGATTTTTTTCTTTTTCCCGTTTTGTTGTTGTTTTTGAAAAATTTTGTTATCTGAATTCAGTTCATTTACTTTCCAGTTGTATTTATTTCAATGTTTAATAAAGTTTTAAATTCCCGAATATTGAGTTGTGACAATTATAGATGTTGTTATGGTTACCTGCTAATGGAATAGCTTACTGCCGCCGTCTCAACAACGGTGCAGGCTGGACATGATCCGGTTTGACCCAATTATTTGGGATCGGGTCGTGACATGTTTTTAGTGGTGGCCCATGCAGGTCCATGAAACAACAACTTAGGAAAACATACCTAGAAACAATTAGAACACTAGAACATTGACTTGTCACAACATAGGTCCGAATTATATATATAAATATTTTTGTTTGATTATATCCTGGTAGGATACCTTGCTTATGTTTGCCTCCTAAACCTTTCAGACTATGACTAGAAGAAAGACAGCCCGTTCCAGTCCTGCTGATGACAAGGTGATAACTCCTGACCACACCCCTCATTCTCAGGCCCGTTCCAGTCCTTCTCCTTTGTAGCTCATCAATCCCTCCTTTGCTGCACAAGTCCCTAGCCCAGCTCATACTACAGCTGAACCTATTTCGCCCACGGCAATTTTACCATCTCCTGTTATCATAGTTACTTCTGTCACCCCACCAGTACCAGCAGACACCTCCCAAATGGTTATCCTACGTCAAGGAATCCTGGAGTCCCAGAATGCCCAAGCCGAGGCCCAGCAGAAACAGATTGATATCACGAGAGATGTTATGAAGGATGTCAATGACGTAGCCTTAGCTATCTTAAACCAAGTTGGTGCGGAACCTCACCCTAGGAGGGGTACCCTTGAATCTAGAAGATATTTGGGTCCCATCAAGTACTCTACTTTCCGGCAGTCTTGTCGTAAGAGGCTATTAGCTTGTGACTACTGTAAGAGGCCTGGTCATCAGGCCGTTAGTTGCCGCAAGAAATTGGGACAATGTTTGGCATGTGGATCTGCTGAACATCGGGTAAAGGACTGCCCCTTATCTTTCCATCGTACCAGAGCACCAATCCCAGCAACACCTGCTATGCCGCAACCTAGGGACCCTCTTCCTATCGAGCAGACCTTGCCGCCTACACCTACTGCAGAAAGGCATGGTGCAGACTCGGGGATCACAGAAGAAGATGAAGCAGTTGGAGACTGCTCGTGCAAGAGCCAGAGCTATGAAGACTAGTACCTAGAACTGCTGAGTAGCATTATCTATTGTTATAAGAAGTTGTAATAGGATGTCCTTAGAATTATTATGAGAGTCTTGCTGTAATTCTCCAATATGAATAAAATTCTTGGTTACACCTTTATGGTAGATATTTTTCCAAAGTCTTTCCCCTACAATACAATCTCTGGAAATTGTAATCTTAATGAGAAGGTATGTAAGGCGATATTTATCAAAGATATATTGGTGATTAAGAACTTGAAGAATAGAATTTTGGAATACCCAGATATTATTTAGTACTTATAACAATTGGGAGTGATAGTGACTTGAGGAGTGAATTTTGACCTTAACCAGTTTAGGCCGATTGTATGATGGTATATGCTACTACATATTTTTTTTCCTAGGTTTTTGGATCTTTTAGCGCCCCATGATTTTCGGAAATTATTTCCTATCCATATCTTTAACAGATTTTAGCATCCTTTAGGATCTATACTTTTTGCTATTTATGGACCAATATTAGAACTCTTCAATCTCCTTCGTCAGCAAACCTATTTTTTAAACTTCTCCACTAGTCGATCAAATCTTATCTCTCTACCTTTATTTGGAATCCAGACTCGTCCGCTATCTAGAGCTTCTAAATCTAATAAACCCTTATCTATCCGAATACTTCTACGACAAGTGTATCCAACCATTCGTCTTAACCTCATTTTTATTGACTTTCTCGAAACTAATCCTGAACCAAATTCTTCTGGAACTATAAAGCCTCAAGGTTAATTATTACTAAAAGAATTGATTCAGCTTAGTTAGTTCATGATTTCCCTAAAAGATTTTTTTTCAAAAAAAAATACTTTCAATACTGATTGAAATCTCCTAGATTATTCCAAATATTTTATATTGATCCCCTCCACTCAACCCGAAACCCTACACTCCCTATACAACTTCTTGATCAATTCAAGGCCTAGACAGCTTTTAAACTCAATGCTTGAGTATCGTGAAGCACGAACGATCAGAGAATTGATTCCATCCTATTATTAAATTTTCTTTAGTCATTGAAAAACTTTTGAATTGTTGAACTATCCCCTGGTTGGCTTTTCTAAACCATTTTAACCTGACTTCCTTGAACCCATAAAGACATACTTCTTTTGTGTCAACCCTACTTACCTATCACATTCTCAAAACTATCATTGGATAAGAAATTATTTTTTCAAATAATTTTGGTGAACGTCTGTATCCTTTAAGTGATTTATCGGGAATATTCTCACTGGCTTCTTCAATCAACTCAAAGCTCTGATTCTTCTACCTTATCCTGTGTCCAACTCAATTGGTCATACTAAAGTTTGATCAATTTATTCAAATCAATCTTTAAAATCTCAAGAGCTACTGGAACACATATTTATCCTGATAAATTTTCTTGAAACCAGAAGAACCTACATCAACATCTTTTTCTATCATGACTAGAACCTTAGAACTCGTTTGAATTTTTCGGAAACTCCTTTGAAATTCTTATGGACAAAGTTTGGGAAAATATTCCGTGACCTAATATGATTTCGCACATTGCGTTGTCTGAATTATGGAAACTGCAAGTTTACTGCAGCCAATTGCGCATTGGCGAGGCAAAAGACTCTAAAGTTGAAGTGATTTCGGGTGTTCATAGGTTTTCGGATATTATTGTGACTGTCCTAAAAGCACCATATTGATCTTCTATGTTGCTTAGCCATGAAATGGATAAAGTTGAAAGATTACTCGATAACCTAAAATTATTCAAGTTATTGGGTCAAAAAAATTCACTACAGTCAGGTGCACTCTGGCGAGGCAAGAATTTGAGACAAAGTGACTTCAAACATATTTGGTTTTCGAATATTATTCAAACTATATTCATACCATGGTTGTCTTTTGCACCATCAAATCATTCTGACTTTTGCCTGATTAGAGGATTTACATTTCTAGCGGTTGTCTCCATTTCCAGAAATCTCTTGTCACAACCAGAAAGAAAAGATTCCCTATAAAATTCTACTTGATTTTTCCTAGAACTTATTAGGACCATATCAATCTCCATTGGCTCAATTCCTTTCAAGGTTCCATTTTTAGGGTGTTGCATATTTTTGTGGGTAGTTATATATTTTTGCAGCTATATAAAGTTGGTTGATAGTTATATGTGGGAAAAACCTAGATAGTCACCTAGCAACCTTATTGCATTAATCTGATAAAAGCACACTTAGGGGATCGATTTTATTCTATGAGATTAGATAGTTAAGGATACCAAAGGGTAGCATGGCAAGGCACAAAAGCAAGTTAGTCTAGAGAAAATTATAAATTGTGGTTCATTTAGGAATGAATCATTAGTGGAGCATATTAGTACTTGGGTATTGGATTTGGTGAATGAAAGAAGGTGATGATTTTTGAATTTTATGATTTGGAAAAAGGGTGATGATAGTGAGAGCTAGTAATTATGACGTACAAGTAATTGATGGAGCGTACGTTGCAAGCAATATAGAATTGCATCGCTTAGTAGCTATCAAGATGAAGAAGTTTAGATCCTACCCGAAGATTATAGATACGGATGCAAGAGTAAGTTCGCACAACCATTCCAGTGGCTGACAATTCAGAAATAGAAGCAAAATTTTAATTATGGACTATGACTGTGTTTCTAAGGAGGGAAGACTGATGATTCGAAGGAAGTGCATGAATTGATCAAATTAGACTATCTAAAGGTGGTCCATATTACTAGGGACAGTAAAGAAAGCTTTGGACTGCATGTAGAGATTTTGATCATTCCCCTATTAGTACCCTGCCTTTAATTTCGAGGACGAAATTTTCTAAGGAGGAAAGATTGTGAAACCCAGTTTTATAATGATTCTTATTATTAATATTATAATATTATTACTATTATTATTATTATATTATGAGTTCAAAATTAATTTCAAAATGATAAAGTTGGATCTTTGGTTGTTAACCTAACCCGAGCCCAGACCAATTCCCGAAACCCAGACCCGATCCAAACCCATCTATTTGAAACCTGATTTTTATATATAAAAAAATATATAGTTTGTACTGGTCCAAGTTGGACCAGCATTTCCCCCACGTACTCCCTTCCCCTCATTTTTCTTCCTACTTTCCCTCACATACACCCACAGCTCCTCAACTCCAGCACTCAAATCTCTCCCCACTCCTTATAACTCCCCACCTCTACTCTTCATACCTAACCCAACTCTTTTTCCCCCTCTCACGAGAGCAGCAACTTCTTCCATTTCTAAGCAAACCCACCACCACCATTCTTTCCCCTCAACTCCCAAAATCTCCAGAGACCCGCGCTCATCCCTTGGCCGCGCCCTCCGGCCATTTCCCGCGACCCGCCCCCGCCCCTTCCGTCGACCCCCGACTCCTTCTGTCGAGCACGCCCCGGCGCTCCACCGCAGCCGCCCCGGCGCTCCACCACCGCCGAGCCCGTCGGCCCCGACCCCATTCGACGCCGCCCGCGACCTCTCGGCCGTTCCCCGCCTCCCTGTGCCCTAGCGTACGTGCTGTTTCCGTCAGCCGCCCCTGTGCCCAGCCAGTGTCCAGCGCGTTTCCCGGCCAGCGTCCCTTTCGGCGCGCCCAGTCCCTGCCCAGCGTTGTCCATGGGATTTCGAGTTCGTTTCTGTGGATTCGCGTGTCCCGAGTCCGAGGCAACCCTTCGGATTCCGTCGATTTGGATAATTTTTGATTAATCACAATAGTTCGTCCCTCCCGTGTTTGTGATGAGATTGGTCCACGAATCTCCTTCGGGAATTCGATTTTTTGGTTACGTTTGTTTTCGGGAGATTCCGAGAAACTTTCGGGAAAGCTTCTGTTAGTTTGTTTTATTTTTTCGAAACTTTCGGAAACGAATTCTGGATATTTGGTTTTCGAATTATTGCTGTGATGTTTTCTGGGTTGATTTTGGATCTCTGAATACGTTTCGGATTTTTCGAATATTTCTGAAAATGTTTCTGTGAATATATTTTTATATAAAAATTGGTTATGGAATTTAATTCATGAATTTCCCTGGTTTGGGAATTATACTGGATATTATGGCATACTTTCCCAGTTTTTGGGTTGACCAAAAATAGAGGAAATGTTGCCGGATTTTCCATAAAATTTAATTATACTTTTAAAATGATTTTAAAATGGTTTTCAGAAAATATTAATATTTTGGATTTTGGACGACGACCGTATTGGTCAATAGGCCCTGGCTAAGTGCAAACGAAATCGGCTTCGCCCGGACGTTGAGGCATCAGCCTATATGACGATTGGACCAATATCTGAGACTCATTAATAATTTAATTTATTTTTTATTATTTAGTTTATTCATAATTAAATTGTAGGAAGATTTTAGAACTAACAACTGTTTCTTCTTATTTCAATTTATGTAAAATAAATTGTAATGGGCATAAGCCTAGCCTTTCTATTTTCTCAGTGGCCTGTAATTTTGTAGCGTAGGTTTTTTGTCATTTCTTGGTTTTTGCTGATTTTTAGCGTACGCGTAAATCAAAAATAAATATTATTTTGAATAGAAAATTAATAAAGTTTTCCCACATTAAAATTTACAAGCTTTTAATATTTTAATAACGATCATGTTTTCTCATTAAATAAGAAATATAGTTTTATACGTATAACTACGAAAACACAAAGTTTTAACCAAATAAATTGGTAACTACGAGTCTTTCCAAAATAAAGGTTAAATTGATCTTTCCCTCGTAATTCATTAACGCACCGATAATCGCATTTTTGTTTTTGATTGCATAAATAAAGATTAAAATTGATTAGGACACAACTTAGGGATTGCAACTAGCATAGTTAGTTTGGTAACTCTGGAATCTGAGTCAACTTCTCGAATGTAGGATTTCGAGGACGAGTCTAAATCCCATCTCGAAGTCTTCAACCCTTCAAGTCCAGTCCAATTTGAGGCAAGTACATTTTGTGTTAGTTTGCAATTATTTAATAATCATTTTATTGCAAGTTTAAACCACGATGCAACACGAAACTCTCTCTGAGAGCACTGACTGTAACTACTGTAACTGTTTGGGGACTGGGAGAGTAGTGTAATGAGTATGACCACATCCAAAGTAACTTAGAACTGTATTAGCTTACCCCTCATACACACGGGGATAAGCCGTATCGTATCAATAGGATACAACTGTACAACCCAAGCCGGTCATATTCATTGCCTATTCAAATTACACTGTTTTAACTGCTAGAAAACTGTTTACTTCAAATTGTTTAAAAGTCCATGATTTTATTATTATTTTAATTATCAAATTAGCATGAATTATACTTTGCTCCCTCCTGACTGGAGATAACATTTTTAGGGGATTATGAGGATGCTGAGCTGTTATACAACAGCTATTACGACCCGGTTCTGTACCTCGTGGTGCTGCCAGAGTCCCCTTTGGAGGACGCAGGGACTGAGGCCGTTGAGCCGACTGTTTAGCTAGATTTTTTTCTTTTGCCCGTTTTGTTGTTGTTTTTGAAAAATTTTGTTATTTGAATTCAGTTCATTTACTTTCCAGTTGTATTTATTTCAATGTTTAATAAAGTTTTAAATTCTCGAATATTGAGTTGTGACAATTATAGATGTTGTTGTGGTTACCTGCTAATGGAACAGCTTACCGCCGCCTTCTCAACAATGGTGCAGGCTGGGCATGATCCGGTTCGACCCAATTATTTGGAATCTTGTCGTGACAGGAACCCCTGGATCAGAGTGAGCAGTTGGTTTTCGTTGAGTATGACGAAAGCCTGGGTAGGTATAGTAATAGGTGGTGGTGGGAGTATCAGGTCCTGCTGGGACTATGAAGTGAAAGGTGGTGGAGACATCTGGGTGGTGGATTTGTGGAGGAGGGAGTATGGTAGGTGGAGGTAGAGGTGCATCTGTCAACTGGTCAACCGACTGGGTAGAAAGTGTGCCATTTTCAGGTGTGGCATACTGGGATGAACGGGTGAGCACCATCTAATAAATAAAAAAACTTATAAGGACTCTTTTAAGTAACCAATCATAAACAACAAGAAAATCCAATTTGTAATAACAAGCATATGATGTGATGTATTTTCTATGTTGCAATCCTAGTAATCCTCTAGGTATTCTAAGCGTCATTCCTATTGTTGTCTAGTTACCTTAAGTTCCTACCTGCAGGCATGCTTGGTACAATAACATCACCAAATAATTTAGTCAGGACCTGCATGGGCCACCAATAAAAGCATGTCATGATCCGCTACCCAAATTGTTGGGCCGGGCCGAGTTATGTCCAGCCTACGCTTGGGGTAAAACGTAGTAAGCTGTTCTAAAGACAAACAAGATAAGACCAAAGTCTGCTAACATTTCTATATGTAATAATGAGTCAGAAATGTTCCAAACACAGAAGTCATCTCGTATATAAATATGTTCCAAGTACAAGTCCAAAATGTAAAACTGGATAAAGGTCCAGTTACAAAATACGTAGTCTAATACATGACTACTCTCAAAAGTCCCAAGTAAATAACAAACTAGACGAGTTTTCCCGTAGGTACATCCTCGTAAAGTATAGCCTGATCCTCGGCAGCAAATCTATAATAGGAATCACAAAGCAACTCCTCCTCAATAAGTATACCTACAATGTTATCCTGTCAGGACGGGAGCAAGTACTGATTCTAACAAACTAAATATACGAAACATGAAATGAACAGAAGTGTAGAAATCATGGCATATCATAATCTATCATGGCATATCATAATCTATCATGGCATCATGTGTTTGTTTTAGAGTTCAAAACTGTAGCATATACGTGGTCGGTCAATAGGTAAAATAGGATGTACAGTGGCACATATCAATTTTTTGATGTGTACATACATACACATAACGGCATCGGTGTATATCCATACACAAACACGGGACCAGAACATACGACAAAGTTACATATAGAATGTATTAATGCTCGGTAAATACATACGAAGAAGGGGGGAATGATCACATACTCTACTAAAAGTTTTCTCTTAACCCGTTTTATAACATGTGGGTGATACGAGAACAGTATGAAGCAAGGTGGATACTGAGAGCAGTATAAAGCATATGAAACATGGTGATATACGACTTGTAGTTTAAATATTAACATGGTTTATACACAATTCATTATATGCTGTAAATAAAGTTTGTAGAGGTACTTGCCTCTAGCAAAGCAAGGTAGTGAAGGAAATGCTATAGATGTCTGGTGTCTCGTCACTGTAAAAATAATACATAAACTTAGTTTTATACTAAGTTAAACACTAAGACACTAGCTGTGCGACACGACTTTCTGACTGGATACCTAGCCAAATGATGACTTTAGCATAGAAGACCAACGTGGGGTGACACAATACCTAAAATAACTTTTTAGGACCTTTATACTATGGTAAGGTGAGGTCCAATACTACAATATCCCAAAATCACACAAAACATCGTAAGTCGTAATAAATCAACAATTAAATCAGACTGTACACTGTATTCCAATAATTTTTGAGATAGACAAAAGCTCAATTATGCATAAAACAATGTAACAACATTATCCTTGTTAATTATAGAAATTTATACTAATTTTTCTGGAATTTATAAACCCTCATAGATATTTACTAAAAATCAGTAAACATATGTATCCTGAAAATGAGTTATGTTTTTTCTATTTCTATAAAATGCCAAAATTACTTATTAGATACTAAAAAAATTATGTTACATTAGATAAATTAACATAGTATTTAAATATAATTTTTTTCTAGATTTTTACAGCACTTAAAATATATATCAAAATTCAAAAACAGCAAGTAACAATTTCTAGAAAATAATTAATTAATTATTTACTATTTTATCCACGTATGCGAAATTGAACCGAAGTCCAGATACGGGACCCAAAGCCATGAATCAAGTCCAATATGACTTGTACAGAATTTGAATGTATTAGACACATTTGGGCCCAAAAACCCATGCTAGGTTTGGACACCAAATGGCCATGATAAATAAAATATAGTAATTAATATATTAAAATATACATTAAGGTATTTTAATAATATATTTTAAAGGGGTGAAATATACTAGTCATAAAATTATATAATAAAATAACTTGTAAATTTACACATAATGACATTTGCACAAAAAACTGTATTTGAAATATATATACATATACAACAAATACATTTATATATATACATAAATATATAGAGATTTATATATATATATATATATATATATAATGAATATATATATATTTTATATATATATATATATATATATATATATATATATATAATAAATATACAAATATATAAAAATACTTAATATAAAATATATATATATATATATATATATATATATATATACATATATAAATACAGTATATATATTATATATATAACGGTATATATAATAATATACATATACATATATATATGTATAAAAACAATATACATATACATATACATATATACATATATATATATAAATACATATATACATATATATATATATATATATATATATAATAAAACAAATAAAAATAAAAATAAAACAAAAAGAAAACAAAAGGGAGGCTCTAACTCGGCCCGCTGGGACAGGGGTTTGGTTTGAGCGCCACTCGGCTGACCAGGGGGCCGCCCGAGCTTGCTGGTTGGGTTAGGGTTTAGGTTAGTTTTATAACGAATTAAGATAATGGGTTTTAAACCCAATAGCAGATTATTAGACCCGTTAACCCATAGTCCTGTGTCTTCGTGTCCTGACAGTTAGGGACACGAAGACGCACGAGTCCTATGTCCAAAGTGTGCACGATACGCACGACACGAGTTTTTTGTGTCTACGTGTGTCATGACCCGCACCCTGTAGAGGGGCACGAGCACGTGGTTACGTCCAGCCTACGTCGCAGAATCGGCGATAGAATGCTGTATATAGGGTCTGTAAATACTATGACTAACAGATAAATGTACCTGTACAGTATATATACTCCGAACAGAGGAACATAGCAATACAGTCTCAATCACATATATGAAAACTAAGGTAGATAGTATGGAAAGAGATATGATAGATAAAGCAAGAAACGAGTCCAGAAATATCCACGAGTCACAGCTAACACAAAATCCAGAGTCTCAGAATAATAATAAGTATAAAGATACTACAACTGAAATGAACTAGCTGGCTCGCAGGCCAGGCAAACCTAACTAAAACTAGACTACTCGGGATGAGCGAAGTCTAGTGGCTCTACCACTAAGCCCCTGTCTAGGTCAAGTCCATCAGACTCTATCCCGTAGTAAGTCGGGCAATCAGCCTCTAAATCATCTGTAAAATTTGTCAACGTATTCTGTCAGGAAAATGAGCAAGTACAAATACCAACAGCAGTTCCATGTGAATTGAGAAATACTATAAGAGACAGTAATAATGAAATACAAGACAAAGAATATAGGCGACTTGGGGACCATTTGAAAGCCGAGTTACAACCCTTAAACCAAACAAGGACCGGGGTTGTAACCCTTCTTTCAAATAGAACCTAGTCCCATCATCATGGTACAGTATAAAAGGCAGGTAGAGCATAAGAGAATATGAATCATAGCATGGTGAAAGTACAGTAAGTAAGGTGAACTGGAATATAAGATATGACAACAATAAATAAAAAGTGATTTGAACTATTAGGGCAAAATGTGATCGGCTAGGGAATCACGAAAAAAGGTTATCCACTTGGCCCAACAATCACACGAAAAGAAACCTCTGGAGAGGGTCATACCGGCCAACCTGGATAACCGGCACGGGGTATCTGCTACACCCTACGTGAGGTGAGGGTGGCGCTAGCAATATATAGTAACACACGGAGGCTTTGATCACATAACCCCTAATAATTCCCCTCTATCCCCCGAATAGTATCACGGATCCGGACATGGCACGTCATGGCACGGGGTTCCGTAAGAGGGTAGCTAGTCCCCTTAGGAATCGGTGTCTATACAAGCACGGAACACGGAAATATCTCATACTCATATACCAAGAAAGTCCAGGAATAACATCTCATGATATGATCCGATGTATACTAGTCCGTGAACCGTCGTGTCGGGAATCAAGTAAAACACTACGACTGAATCGGATATAGTAGATATTAAGATAATGAAAATTATCAGTGAATGTACTTGCCTATGGTCCTGAGCTGATAGAGTGAACAGACGCTCAGAGTGATCACAGACCTAAAATAAGATACTATAAGTCAAACAGGGCTAAATACTGAAAAAGGAAGCTAATACAAGCCATAAATGCAAGTCTAAGTCAATACTAGGTCAATCTAGGTCAAACTGAGTCATACTAGGCCATACTGGTTCATACTAGGTCATACTAGGTCACTGGGAGTCATTCCAAGTCAAACTAGGTCAATCGGGATCAACGGTTGACTTACAGTTGACTTTTGGTCAAAAAGTCAACTCTGGTCAACTCTGGTCAACTCTGGTCAACTCTGGTCAACTCTGGGTCAACCCTAGGTCAAACTAGTCTAATATTGACCAACTGTTGACTTTCAGTCAACTGGTCAACTCTGGGTTGGTTTCGGTCAAATCGGATCGCTTAAAGGCTAAGTTTGACTCTCGGTTGACTTTTGTTGACTTTTGGTCAAAAAGGTCAACCGACGTCAAAACTAGTCTTTGAGTACCATATTTGATCATTACCAACCACGGAAATCAAGTTCTAACACCATCTTAGGCTTCTAACACCAATATCCTATTTCTAGATAAAACTAGCATTTACCCTTCTAAGGTAAACCCCGATACCTTGTCCAATACCAATGAAACCTTGCAAATACCCATGGCACTAGCCTAGGCTCCTTAGGGTGGCTAGATATCAACCTATCTAAGGTTTACCTATCAAGAAATTTGGGTATCCTAAGCATCTAGACCATCTTAGGATACGGGATATAGGTTTACCTTATAACCTATTTCATCTCATGAATTTACCCTTTTATTACCCCACTCACCAACACCACTCACTCTCTCATGATACCCCACTCTAATAGGCCTCTCTATAGGTTTCCTAATAGGTTTCCTACTAGTTTAGAGATAGGCTATACTATAGGATACTAAACTACTCTCAAAATACCTCACAAAACACTCACACACATCTCACAAAACACACACACACACATGGAAATAAAAGGACAGATTTTGGACAAGTGGGGACTGATTTTTAGTGGGTTTGTGGACTGTCATTTGGGTATAAAAAGTGGACTGATTTATAGGTGAGTTGGTGGCTATGATGGGTGGAAATTTGAGTGATTTTGGATGGGTTTTAAGGGGTTTATGGACTGATTTTTGTGGGACAATTGTGGGGGCTGTCAAGTGGGAAAATGGGGGCTGTTTTGTGGAGTTTTTGGGGCTGTCAAGCCCCCTCCTAGCTGCTGAATTTCAGCAGCACACTCTCCCCTTATCACTCCACTAAACACTCATTCTAACCCTCACAAACAAACACACAAACACCACCACTACTAACCTCAACACCAACACCAACACCAACATCTCCCCCTCCCCAAGGCCGACCATGGCTGTCCCTTAGGACACACCAAAACCACACAAACACATCACCATATACTCCCCAAAATATATATAAGCCATATATATATATATATATATATATATATATATATATATATATATATATATATATATATATATATATATATATATAACCACATATATATATAAAAAAAAAAAAAAATATATATATATATATATATATATATATATATATATATATATATATATATATATATATAACCACATATATATAAACAAAAGAAAGAATAAATATGATACATTTAGATACATGAATAAACTCATTCTAAAATGTGCAAAAATCTGGAATATATGGAAGAACAACACAAAAATAATATTAGAACAATATTCATGTGTCCAGAAGAGGGTTTTTTCTATTGGGACACAAACCTACATGTGGACACCCCTAGAAATATCCAAAGGACACAAAAATGGTCTCTAATGGGGACACCACCATGGGAATCATTCCTAATGGGTTCCTAACCAATCTACATGAGAAGAGGAACAAGTTTGGAGAAGGAATCACCTTGATTTGGAGAAGGATTCAATGGGAAGCTTCAAAAGTGGAAGGAGCCCTTTGGAGAAGAAGAAGAAAAAGTGGATGAGAATGAATAGGAAAGTGGTTTTCTCTCTCCTCCTTATCCCTACTCTATGGCCGGCCACACATGTCCCATTTTGTCTTATTGGATAATTACAAGTTTGCCCTCCAATGATTTAAAATAGCTAATAAATAGGAAAGGGTTAAGTCGGGGGTAGTTTAGTCAAACCGAAACCACTAATCTCTAACTAAATATTAACTAAAATAATTAGTCTAGTCTCTAACCAAAATATCTAACATGTGGGCCATGGCTAACTAGTGTGTGGGCCCGCTAAGGTCAAAGTTACCCCGGGTCCCCGAAACAAGTCAAAACAAGTCGAAACGAGTTGAAATTCGAACCCGACTCAAATAACCCCAAAATAATACAAATAATAATTAAATAATTCCAAAATAATTTTTAAAGTGGAAAATTACCAAAATACCCCTGTTTGTGAAAACTGGGGGTGACAAATCTATCCACCTTAAAAAAAAATTTGTCCTCAAAATTAAAACAAACATACAATAAATCACAAAGCAGAAACAGAAATTATACCTCAGGGCTCGAAGAGATAAGGAAAATGCTCCCGCATGTCGTCCTCTCTCTCCCAGGTAGACTCACCTGGAGAGTGATGCCTCCATGCAACGCGAACCAAGGGTATAACCTGGTTCCGGAGCACCTTCTCCCTACGATCCAGAATCTCAACCGGCTGCTCTGGATAGTGAAGAGTAGGCCCTACCTCGATCGCTGAGTGATCCAATACATGGCTGGGGTCCGCCACGTACCGTCTCAGCTGCGACACGTGGAACACGTTGTGTACCCCCTCTAGCGTAGGCGACAAGTCTAACCGGTACGCCACTGCACCGACCCTCTCAAGAATGGTGAAAGGTCCGATGCAGCGCGGACTAAGCTTCCCGCCCCCGCCAAAGCGAATCGTGCCCTGTGTCGGAGAAATCTTCAGGAACACCAGAGCGCCAGCCTAGACATAAAACAAACTCAGCACACAGGACAGACAAAACACAAACAAGCATAAACAGGAACGAAAACTAACCTCGAACTCTAACGGTCTCCGGTGGCTATCGGTCCAATGTCGCTGCCTATCCTGAGCCACCTGGAGTCTGTCTCTAATAAGTCGGACCTTCTCAGCTGTATCTACCACCATCTCTGGCCCGAGCAGCACCCTCTCGCCAACATCGTCCCAAGATAAGGGAGTACGGCATCTCCGTCCGTATAGAGCCTCAAATGGTGACATCTCTATACTGGCCTGGTAGCTGTTGTTGTAAGCAAACTCTACCAGGTGGAGATGGTCCTCCCAAGAACCCTCGAGATCTAGCACACATGTGCGAAGCATATCCTCCAAGGTCTGGATGGTCCTCTCCGACTGCCCGTCTGTCTGGGGGTGATAAGCAATACTAAACTTGAGCGAGGTGCCCAAGCTAGCCTGCAAACTCCTCTAGAAGTGGAAAGTGAATCGGCTATCCCGATCTGAAACTATGCTCACCGAAACTCCGTACAATCTCACGATCTGCCGAACATACAGCTCTGCCAACCACTCCGTAGACATACCCACTTTGAAAGGCAAAAAGTGGGCCGATTTGGTCAATCTATCAACTATGACCCAAATCGCATCTTTTTCTCCTGGAGATCGTGGAAGTCCGGACACAAAGTCTATGGTAATGTGCTCCCACTTCCACTCGGGAATGGGTAGTGGCTGTAGCAATCCACCAGGCCTCTGCCTCTCGGCCTTCACCTGCTGACAAACCAAGTAGCGAGATACAAACTGAGCCACCTCGCGCTTCATGTCGTACCACCAAACATGCTCTCTCAGGTCTCTGTACATCTTGTTGGCACCAGGATGCATAGAGTACTGAGAGCGATGAGCCTCCTGAAGAACCTCCTCCCGAAGCTCTCCACTCGGAACTTACAGTCTAGCACCGTGCCGCAGCGACCCATCTTCGGCAATGGAGAAATCATCAAGCAGCCCTATCTGCACCTGCTCCCTGATGCTCCTCAGGGCAACATCATCAAACTGCGCTGATCTGACCCTGTCCATCAACTCAGACTGAATCTGTAAACCCCACATCTGCACCTCCATGCCTGGAATGATCACCTCGATTCCCAAACTATCCAGGTCGGCCAAAAGATGACGGTCTGATGTCAGATACATAGCTACTGGATACCTGCTCAAGGCATCTGCAACTACGTTGGCCTTCCCTGGATGGTACTGCAAGGCGATATCAAAGTCCTTTATCAGCTCGAGCCAACGTCTCTGCCTCATGTTCAGCTCCTTCTGAGTGAACACGTACTTCAAGCTCTTGTGGTCAGTAAAGATCTCAATCCGCTCTCCGTAGAGATAGTGTTTCCACAACTTCAGGGCAAATATGACAGCGGCTAACTCCAGATCGTGAGTCGGGTAGTTCTTCTCATGAGGACGTAACTGCCTAGATGCATAGGCAATCACCTTCCCGTGCTGCTGAAGTACACAACCCAGACCCCGACCAGAAGCATCGCTGTAAATCGAGAAACCACCGGTCCCAAACGGCAATGTCAAGATAGGAGCTGATGTCAACCTCTTCTTCAGCTCATCGAAGGCGGCCTGACACTCCTCAGTCCAGACGAACTCCACGTCCTTCCTGGTGAGTCTAGTCATCGGCTCCGCGATCTGCGAGAAATCCTGGACGAACTTCCGATAGTAGCCCGCCAATCCCAGAAAGCTCCGAATCTCGGCAACTGTACTGGGCGTAGACCAAGACTCTACTGCAGCAATCTTCTTCTGGTCTACTGAGATCCCGTGTTCGGTCACAACATGACCCAGGAACTCGACCTGGTCCAGGAAAAACTCATACTTCGACAACTTCCCATACAACTGCTCCTTCCTCAACGTCTCGAGCACAATCCTCAGATGCTCCTCGTGCTCCTCTGGCATCTTCGAGTAAACCAGGATGTCGTCTATGAAGACCACCACGAACTTGTCAAGGTACTGATGGAATACCTTGTTCATCAAGTTCATGAACACAGCTGGGGCGTTGGTCAACCCAAATGGCATCACTGTGAACTCGTACTGGCCGTACCGAGTCCGAAAAGCTGTCTTCGGAACGTCTTCCTTCTTCACCTTCAGCTGATGATAGTCGGATCTCAGATCTATCTTCGAAAACACCTTGGCGCCGCTCAGCTGATTGAACAAGTCGTCGATCCTCGGCAATGGGTACTTATTCTTGATAGTAAGGTTGTTGAGCGCCCTGTAATCAATACACATACGTATCGTACCATCCTTCTTCGGCACAAACAGGACTGGCGCTCCCCAAGGCGATGAACTGGATCTAATGAATCCCTTGTCCTGCAGCTCGTCGACCTGCTTCTTCAGCTCCGCCAACTCGCTGTTGTTGACTCTATAGACGTGCTGTAAAATGGGCTCAGCACCTAGCACTAGGTCTATAGAGAACTCAATGTCTTTATCTGGCGGCATCCCAGGCAACTCCTCTGGAAAAACATCTATGAAATCAGCAATCAACGGATGCGGCAATGCATGCCCCGCTAGTAGAGCTCCGCAGAACCTATCTACCGGCTCAGCTGCTCCTCTGGAAAACTCAACCTCTGGCTCTCCCGGCGGCCTAAACAAAATCCTACCACCTCTACAATCTATAGTAGCATGGTGCATGCTCAACCAATCCATTCCGAGTACCATATCGTACCTCGGAAGGGGCATTACGAGCAAGCACGCACCCAAAACTCGGCCTCCTACAGTAACTCTCTGCCCCTTGCAGATATTGTTGACCAGGATGATGCCTCCCCCGGTCAATATCTTGCAAGTCCTACCCAAGGGTTCAGCAATAATATTGTGTCTCAGAGCAAAGGAGACAGACACAAAGCTATACGAGGCACCGGTATCAAATAAGGTAAATGCAGAAAATGAATCGAGAAGAACATGACCTACCACTACATCGCCTACTGGCTCTGCCTCCTCCTCTGCTATCAGGGCAAACACTCTGCCCGCAGGGGCTCCCCTCTGGTGCTGCTGAAAACGCTGTTGCTGAGTCTGAAGTGGAGGACCCCTCTGCTGAACTGCTGGTCCTCTGGCTGGCGGTCCTCTGTCCGCAGCCCCTCGAAGACTGCAGTCCTTCAGCTGGTGATCGGACGCCCCACAGTATAAGCAGGAGCCCAATCTCTTCCTGCACACCTCTCTAGTGTGCCCTGGCTTCCCGCAGAAGCTGTACTGTGCCGCTGGCCTCTGTCTCTGACCCTGACCCTGATGCTGCTGGGCACGCGCCGGTGCCTGCTGGATCTGCAACTGAGGCTGATGCTGCTGGAACTGCCTCTGCTGGAAATGTAGGCGCTTCGCTGGCCCTGTACTCGAACTGGATCCCAAAGCATCACTGCTCCTCTTCGGCTTGAGGCCGAAGTCCTCCTCTGCAATCTGAGCCTCCATCAAGATCTGCTCAAATGTCGTATCTCGTCGCCCAGATGTGCGAGTACGCACTGCATGAATGAGACCCCTCCTGAACTTCCGGGCCTTGCACCCCTCATCCTGAACCAAACTGGGTGCAAACCTGCTCAGGCGGAAGAACTCCGCTGCATACTCGTCCACTGACGAGTTCTCCTGCACCAGACTGGTAAACTGCCCCTCCAAAGCTGTTAAGGCTACATCTGGGTAGAACTTCTCCTTAAAGAGTTTCCTGAAGTCCTTCCAAGATATACCTCTCACTGACGCACGTGGATCCGTGCGGTACCAAGTCAATGCTATGTCAAAGAACTGGCTCGCTGCAGAAGTCACCCACAGAGCTCTCGGAACCTCTGCCAACTCCAAACTCCGCTGGACATCCTCTAGCCAGTCGTCCGCGTATAGGATACCCTCGGTACACCTGAAATCTTGCGGGTTCATCTTCCTGAAGTCGAGATGCGTACCAGGCCTCCCCTGGCCCTGCTGCTGTACTGGTGCTCCCTGAACTGTAGCTGGTGCACCTCTCTCCACTGCTGCCATAGCTAACTGGTACGAGTTCTCCATCGTCTGTCGCAGCACCTTTGCCTGACGGTGCTGTGCCTCTGTCTGTGCTCTCTGTGTCTGCAGCTGTCACGACCCGCACCCTAGAGTAAGGGCACGAGAAGTGGGTACGTCCAGCCTACGCCACAGTGTCGGCGGTAGAACGCTGTCCTAGGTCAATCATCTAACAATACCAAAGTACCTGTACAGTTTATACTCTCCGAATGGAGGTGACATAACAATATACATCTCAATCACATCTAGGGTAGAAGAACGAAAGACAGATTGATAGATAGTAACTCAAGAGAATAGTATCATAGATGAATAAGTCTAAGTGTCTAGTACAACATAATATCCAGAATGTCGACCCAATATACAGAATAAGTCTAAGAGTCTATACATCTCAACGTCTCAAAATACAACTCAAAATGTGAGACAAAATGATAATACAGAAAGACTGTCTAGCTAAACTAGCCTAGACTACTGGGGCAACATCCTCAGCTGCAGGTGGATCCTGCTGAGGGTCCACAACATAAGTATCATCTAGTCCTGCTCCATAATAGGTAGACACCAGGGCCTCATCCTCATCCTCTGTAATATTTTCAATAGGTCCAGTCAGGACAGGAACGAGCATAATACATCTCACACAGTTCATAACAGGTTAGGAAATACGATACAGGCAATAGAGTAGGATACAGGAAATGCTGAAAGGAAATATACGCTGTAAAAGAGATAGCTGTAATGAAATATCTACTGTATATAGAGAACTATAAGTGACTAGTGATGTAGAGTACAAAATAGGCATGTAAATGGCTAAAATTTATACATGATTACACTACTGAGTTTGCACATGATTATACTACTTTGGAATTATTCACATGTCCACTTCTACTTCCCCGTTACCCCAATCAATACATAAGGATCGAGACAAGTTACGTTATTATACATGATATCACATGGGGCCCATGAAAGGGTGCACATGATAGTATACATGAGGGCTCTGTGAATATGAGAGTACATGATCACATGAGTGCACATGTATAATGGAAGCACAGGAGTACATGATGAAAGTAAAACACACGTAACATGAAGTACCCGATGCTCCCGAGGGGGATAACATCTCATGTAAAGATCCATATAGTACCAATCCGTGTTACCAACGTGACAGCATCAAGTAAAGTAATCTAGAGCGAGAAGTAAAGCCTGAACAAGTATGAAACGGTCAGAGAATGTACTCGCCTGATAACTGAATGTCTGAAGAGGATATACTGTCTGAGGAGAGGTGTATGGCTCCTAATCAGAGCAATACAAGTCACAATGTATCCACAATGGTAAAAATAAAGTATACAATGCATACTACATGATTCTAGGTCAATCTGGTCAAAAGTCAACTCTTGGTCAACTCAATAGTCAAACTGGGTCACAGGAAGTCATACTAGGTCACAGGGGATCAAACTGAGTCAAATAAAGTCAAACAAGGTCAAACAAGTCAAGGTTAGTCAAATCTAGGTTAAAGTCAACTCTTGGTCAACATTCTAATCAAACTAGTCAAATACTAGTCAATATGATCAATCTGGGTCAAGTCTAGGTCAAACCAACTAAGGTATTGGTCAAACAAAGACTAGTCAGCAAGGTAATTAGGTCAAACAATGACTAGTCAATAAGGTAATTGGGTCAAACATGGTCAGACTAGTTAAACTAGTCATTTTTAGGTTAACCCTAGTCAATTCTAGGTTAACTAGGTCAAATTTGACCTAAGGTTGACTTTAGTCAACGCTTAGTCAACAAGGGTCAATTTGTAGGTGTTTAGGTCATTAGGTCAATTAGGGTTAGCCCCAAAGCCATAGGCTAGTAGTTATAGGTTTTCATCTCTATACAATATACATATATATACACCCATATATATAACCTTATATATATGTATATATATATATATATATATATATATATATTTTATATATATATATATATATATATATATATATATATATATATATATATATATAAAATATATATATATATATATATATATATATACACAAAAAAAAAAAATATATATATATATATACACAACTATATACAATACCAATCACCCATATATATAATGACACTAAATATCTAATACCAAAATGTATATATATCATATATATATATATATATATATATATATATATATACATATATATATACAAAACCTATATATATATTACATATATATAGAGAGAGGGAAGAAGAGAGTGAAAGAGAATGAGATAGAGTGAAAGAGATAGAGGGATAGGCTGGACAGGAATGGGGGGAAGGGTGTTCTCAGATTCCTGAGAACAGGAATCCAGTCCCCAAACACACACACAGAGTACATATATACATATATATGTATATATATACACCACTATAATTATACACAACCATATACCCTCAAATCTCACCTACACTCACACATACATATACACTACATATATATATACTAAAAACATACTAATACATGTATAATCATATTAAAATTAGATTTGAAATTCACTTTTGAAAACTGGGAATAATATCCCAAAACTGGAAACAGCACTGTGCATTCGATAATAGGGTAAACCCAAATACACACGCTAAACCGAGCTAGGACTCGAACCTATAGGTTGGTAACTGATGCCCCACATGCATACGTGTCATAGGTGTCCCTAGGTGTCCACCACGACACGACACGGCGTGTCCAAGTGTCTAAAAACACAATCGGGTAACACAGTGCACACACACACAAATACAGTGTCGTACACATGTGCAACTAGCTCTAGGACACGACACACACGTCCTCGTATCTTGTGGTCGTGTCCCTAGGTTCGCCTAGGGTCAGGCTAGGTGTCAGTGTGTCTGTACGGTGTCCACGTGTCACCGTGTCCAAATAGGAAGCCCGTATCAGAGCCCAATTTCCACGTGTGTGCTGTCAGTGAGTGACCAGTGCAGAGGCGATTTCGTGTCCGATATGACACGATAAGCTACGAAACATGGGGAGGCATGTTCGCAGACATTGCCCCCGTGTCCATGCCAAATTTGGCGTGTCGACGTGGCGTGTCATGTCCGGAATTAAGGTCGAGTAGCAGGGGAGCGTGCACAGTTTCGTACAGCGATGCAAGTGTCTCGTGGACACGACACGAGCCACGTGGGGCCTCGTGGTCACGTCCACGTGTAGCCCACATGTTGGGCTACACACTCGTACAAACACGAGGTGTCCACGACTCGTGTCCGCGCGACACGAAGGCCGTGTCAGTGAGTGTTTAACACGGTGTGCAGTGTAGTATGCGGTCAGTGCGTGTCGGATTTCTCGTCCGACACGACACGAGAGTGTCTCAAATTCGAGAGGGGGCTTGTCAGAGGATGCCCCCTCCTCTGTGCCAAGTGGCACGTGTCCACGTGTCCAATTCGTGGAGAAAACAGTATCGGGTAGCAGGGGATTAAAGTGTACACAGTATGATGTTTAACAGTATGTTCGTGTCCAATTTGGACACGGACGCAATACGATTTCATGCTCAGTCCATGTGATTTGTGATCTACAATTAAAAACCTATTTTTCCATTCAATTAGTTTTTGAAAATAACACCTTTTAATTCTCACAAGCATTTCATCGAACACTGTTTTAAACACACAGATACGTGTCCGATACGGACACCAAACCATATCCATATCCTACCAAACTTGTCCTATAGGTCCCTGGTACCTAGATGCATGCAACCATGAGGAGAAATCACAATATTAGTAGGGTTTATAGGTATTTACCTATTTGAGTGAAAACTCAAGAAGACACCAAGTAGGGGGGTGTCCTCTTCTCTTGGTTATGCCCAAAGCTCCACAAATCCTTGATAGCAGGCCCTAACTAGTATCCTCTAGTGTAGGGGAGTCCAATGCAAGAAACTAGAGGTGATTTGGATCAAAAATGATCAAGTTGTGTAGGTTTGAAGGAATGGGATTTTTCTAGGATTTAATTCATGTAAAAATGGTCATGAATGAATACAATGGGTTAATATAGGATGGTGGCTGCTAGGGGGGTGTCTTGGTCGGCCATGGCAAGGGGGGGTGTCTTGGCCTTTCCTTCATGGTGAAGGCAAGGACTTTCTTGCCTAGGTTTGGATATTTTGAGTAATTCATGCAAAATATCATATGTAGAAATATCTAGATATTTATCCTACTTTAATCAAAGACTAATATCTATCCTCAAGCCTCTAGGTTAGTAGCTAAACTCTAGATTAGTGCTAAACTAGGTTAGGGACTAACATGACACTAATCAATAATTAAATAATAATAAAAACACATAAATCCAAATAATTCTAAATAAATCCTAGAAAATTACCAAAATACCCCTTTAGGCTAAAAAGTCCTAATTTGAGGTTCTAAGCCTATGGCTAAGCTCACATGGTCATGGCAACTTCTAGTTTAAGAAATAACTAGGGTTTACACCAAGTTATACTAACAAAATCACAAAGTCATAAGTCATGACTTTGAAAATAGTTTTAACTAACTAAAAATTACCAAAAATCATATTATGACTATAATACCATTTATAAATAATAAAAATAATAATTTTTCAAAAATACCCCAATTTCAGAAAATTGGGTGTTACAAGTCTACCCACCTTAAAATAATTTCGTCCTCGAAATTTAGATGGTCGTTCTCCTCCTAGATCAAACCTCCAACAATCAGGGACGAAGCCACTACCTAGCAACATACAAGGTCAACAAGCAAAATATGGGTAGTAGACCTATACTGGGTCATGTCCAAAAATTGGCTGGCAGTTTTAGGTCATAAGGTGCCCTTAATCCAAATCGAAATCAAAAGTAACTCTATGGGGTAAATCAGGGTGGAGTCTCGGGTCAGGAAAATCATACTAAGCAAATGAAGCACACGATGGTATGCCTGAGTGGGACACTAAGGTCATGGGTGTAGAGTGTCATGTCTAGGTCATGTATGCGAAGTCAGTTTTGAGAAAACAACTAGTCTTGTGCTCCTAACTTAAAAGTCACGGTAATGTGCCTACGATGATCACAACTTAGAGTGGGAAAGGTCTATGGCCTAAATTGAACCAAAAATCGTGATGAAATAGTGGTACCAGGGGGACAGGTTAAATGGGACAGTCTGTGGTCTCATCTAGGTGCACTAGTCATTCTAGATCAATACTGTCCTATGGTATCAAAACGTACAAGCAATCTAGGGTGTCCTAATTGGGAAGATAAGAGAACAACAATCATCAAGGCTATAGGGCCGTCTACCATCCTATATGAAAATTTGTCATTAACAAATAAGTGAGAAATCATTAAAAGTTACTATTCCATAAAGTGGTAAAAGAAAATTAAAAATTTAGGCACAAACAATCACAAATAGATTTTAGTCTTGACACGATCTAAGTTGATCAATTTCAGGATAAATCGAGATTTGGACAAGATGAAAAATCAATGAAATCAAGTATGAGCACGAGCATCCAATGATGAAGATCCAGGTCATGATTAAATTTAATTCAACTGGATACGAATATGAGGTTCATAGGCGATAAAATAATTCCAAGGAGAATTGTCAAGACTGTTGCGGATAAGATTCTAGGGCAAGTTTAACTATGTCTCCATCCACGTAGATTAATATATGAAAAAGCGAACCAAAACGCAATAGGTTGATCAGACCATCATGCGCCGGTTCTGATTAGATGATATGTTAGTGGGTGTACACCTAATAAATAGATCATGATCAAGCTCGAAAAGGATAAGCTTGTAAAACTTAAGGATAAATTTATAGCATAAGATATAAGTAAGGGTGGAAATGATGAAAGAAGATACATAGTCCAAGATCCTTAACCAATCGAGTCAAGCATTCAAGGTAAGGTACAAGGTTAAGTATTCAAGGATTCAAGCAGAACACCATCACATGCCAGGTCGAAAGAATTGAGCCAAGGTGGATCTCTAATTGAAATAAGAATTAATTTAGTATCATGGTAGAGGTTATAGTTTAGCCATTTGACCAGAAAATCATATCAAGAAAATAGAGTACAAGGAGACGGGTTTTAGTGGGACATGGAATACCTAGATGAAGGTAGGCTAGTCTTGGTCTTACATGTGAAATTTGTTGGGAGGTAACAGCTAGTATTATACTCTGAATATCTAAGTCACGGTAAAGGACGTCCAATGATCTAGAATAGAAAGTGAGAGTTCAAGACGTGATAATTGATGTAAAAATTAAAGAAGATCAAATTAACCCATAGAATAAAATTAATTAGGAATCCAGTAAATAAATTAGGAACACAGTCCTAGGGATAGATAGGCTACTAGATGAATATAGTTAGGGTTCGATCAATCAAAGGTCAAGGTTAGAAAGTCTCAATAAAGTCTTGATTTGAGGAAATGTCGAGTAAGTCAGGTTTGGGATACAATCACATAGATTGGTAGAAAGAGCTGAGCAAGATGCAAAAATAGAGGGGACAGTTGAAAAGCAATTAGCAAGAGGATTAGATGGCAAGAAACAGATAAGAGTTTTTTCATAAATGTGATTGAGTACCTTAAAATAAAAGATATTAATCTAACACAAAAAATTAAAATTAACAACTACAAAAATTCCAAATCATCAACTAACACCAGGATTCAAAGTTCTACAGTGAATCCTCCAAAATCAAATTCAATTAAGGGAAAAGGAGTTTAAATCAAAATTTCAATAAGATTCTCAAGGGTCATCCCAGGAATCTCTCAAGGTATCCTAACAATGATTGAGTATCCTCTCTCACTAAGCCTATTCCTCCAATCCTATCACAGGCTGTAGTGATACTCTAGTTCGAATATCACTACATAAACTCGACCTGCATAGGCCACCACTAAAAACGTGTCACGACCCGCACCCTAGAGTAAGGGCACGAGAAGTGGGTACGTCCAGCCTACGCCGCAGTGTCGGCGGTAGAACGTTGTCCTAGGTCAATCATCTAACAATACCAAAGTACCTGTACAGTTTATACTCTCCGAATGGAGGTGACATAACAATATACATCTCAATCACATCTAGGGTAGAAGAACGAAAGACAGATAGATAGATAGTAACTCAAGAAAACAGTATCATAGATGAATAAGTCTAAGTGTCTAGTACAACATAATATCCAGAATGTCGACCCAATATACAGAATAAGTCTAAGAGTCTATACATCTCAACGTCTCAAAATACAACTCAAAATGTGAGACAAAATGATAATACAGAAAGACTGTCTAGCTAAACTAGCCTAGACTACTGGGGCAACATCCTCAACTGCAGGTGGATCCTGCTGAGGGTCCACAACATAAGTATCATCTAGTCCTGCTCTATAATAGGTAGACACCAGGGCCTCATCCTCATCCTCTGTAATATTTTCAACAGGTCCAGTCAGGACAGGAACGAGCTCAATACATCTCATACAGTTCATAACAGGTTAGGAAATACGATACAGGTAATAGATTAAGATACAGGAAATGCTGAAAGGAAATATACGATGTAAAAGAGATAGTTGTAATGAAATATCTACTGTATATAGAGAACGATAAGTGACTAGTAATATAGAGTACAAGATAGGCATGTGAATAGCTAGAATTTATACATAATTACACTACTGAGTTTGTACATAATTACACTACTTTGGAATTATTCACATATCCACTTCTACTCCCCCGTTACCCCAATCAATACACAAGGATCGAGACAAGTTACGTTATTATACATGATATCACATGGGGCCCATGAAAGGGTGCACATGATAGTATACATGAGGGCTCTGTGAACATGAGAGTACATGATCACATGAGTGCACATGCATGATGGAAGCACAGGAGTACATGATGAAAGTGAAACACACGTAACATGAAGTACCCGATGCTCCCGAGGGGGATAACATCTCATGTAAAGATCCATATAGTACCAATCCGTGTTACCAACGTGACAGCATCAAGTAAAGTAATCTAGAGCGAGAAGTAAAGCATGAACAAGTATGAAACGGTCAGAGAATGTACTCGCCTGATAACTGAATGTCTGAAGAGGATATACTGTCTGAGGAGAGGTGTATGGCTCCTAATCAGAGCAATACAAGTCACAATGTATCCACAATGGTAAAAATAAAGTATATAATGCATACTAGGTCAATCTTGTCAAAAGTCAACTCTTGGTCAACTCAATAGTCAAACTGGGTCACAGAAAGTCATACTAGGTCACAGGGGATCAAACTGAGTCAAATAAAGTCAAACAAGGTCAAACAAGTCAAGGTTAGTCAAATCTAGGTTAAAGTCAACTCTTGGTCAACATTCTAATCAAACTAGTCAAATACTAGTCAACATGATTAATCTCGGTCAAGTCTAGGTCAAACCAACTAAGGTATTGGTCAAACAAAGACTAGTCAGCAAGGTAATTAGGTCAAACAAAGACTAGTCAATAAGGTAATTGGGTCAAACATGGTCAGACTAGTTAAACTAGTCATTTTTAGGTTAACCCTAGTCAATTCTAGGTTAACTAGGTCAAATTTGACCTAAGGTTGACTTTGGTCAACGCTTAGTCAACAAAGGTCAATTTGTAGGTGTTTAGGTCATTAGCTCAATTAGGGTTAGCCCCAAAGCCATAGGCTAGTAGTTATAGGTTTTCATCTCTATACAATATACATATATATACACCCATATATATAACCTTATATACACTACAAGAAATTGTATTTTTAGCAACATGTTTCAGCGACATAGGGTCTTTTATGTCTCCAAAAGCTATTTTTTACATGTATTGGCGACATAAGTTTTCGTGTGTTGCAGAATCCACACAAATTTTGCAGGAGGGAAACCAAATTGCAGTCCCGCCAAAAATTTTCTACATATGGCGACATCGACATGTCGCAGAAAGGCACTATTTGTTTGTCGACATATACCTATGTCGCGAAAGCATTTATATAACTTTTAATTGAATACCATAAAAAAGTTTTAATTGAATAATGACCTAAAAATATCAAACAAAACATCACAAACCTAAAACTGAAAAACTCTGTTGTCTTTTTTGTGTTTTCTCCCTGGTGCCGGCAGACCTCTTATCTCTCGTTCAAGTTTTCTCTCCCGCGTGTGCCGAGAGCTTCCCTCCTCCATCCCTCCTCCATCTCCATCGTGAGCTTTGAAGCTTCTTCCCGTTCACCGTGAGCATCTTCTCCTAATATTCTTAGTAGGTTGATTTTGTTAGGATTGAGAATATTCTTGGCTTTTACTATATGTACACGTAGGGACTTGATTGCCTTTGCTTCGAATTAGGGTTTAATTTTGTTAGGGTTTCTTTCTCTCAAAGGATTTTGTTAGGGTTTGATTTGTGATAGTATGTTATTTGATAAATTGGGGTTTGGTTTCCATATCCTCTCTGATGGTATGATTTTTTGGCATTATTTCTGTAAATTTTATTTTCCACATTTATCGTGGTAAGAAACGACATTGTGTTTACTGTATTTTTGGAGTGTTTGTGTCTGATTCATGTCCTAATCCTTAGATTCGCTAAAATTGGTTGATTATATTCTTGGGTTATAACTCATGGCCGTCTATCTTCAGCTATGTGGTTGCAAAATTAGTTGATTGTGTTGAGCACCAAAACTAGCTAAGATTTTATCAAGAACATTTGCATAATCACCTTCCATATAAAAACCTTAAGTTGGACTATGTTTTGTGTTATATTTATCTTTTATTATTCTCCAATTTTGTTGTATGATTAAACTATCGCCTCGTTCAGGGTGTGGGTGTGGAAATTGTGTCTGAATAGAGAAATGTAGTTTGAAATAACATACTAAAAAATCTTGCTGGTTGATCTATAATTAGTTCTAATCATATCTCAATTCACATTGAAAATGCCAATGTGTACTTCAAGCTACTGAGCATAGTTAAAGTCCTACTATAATGACCTTCACCATATCAAGCAATTGTGTCAACAGACTCCAGCATGATTCTCTTCCGATCTTTGAGAATGGAATGGTTCTTTTATTTTCTTCCTCAAACTTGTACAATAGGCAAAATTTTATTGAATGTTATGTACTTGCATTTGTTCTTGCCATTTCTTTGTGCTATTACCTCCTTATGCTTTTGTAACAATATCTCAAAAAAGTTTATTGTATCTTGTGACACATTTTTGTGGTTTTAACTTCGCATCTTCGTCACAATAAGTAGCTTATTTTTGGTCAAATACACTAGGACATGTCAAAATTGTTTCCATGTACATGTGGCTGATTCGTTAACGTGTCATACCATATTCGTATCCCTACAACATAATTTACTTGAAGGTATCTGTATTCTACATGGCATGTATCATATTCATATATACAAGAGGTTGAAAGCCTAGGACTCTCCTTAGAAGCTATAATAAATATGACATAAATACTAATTTCAAATTTATCTTTAGGGTCACTTTTTTACGAAAAATTTATCTTGACTCGTTTATTGATTGACTATTCAGTTCTATCATTCATCACTGATTCTACTTTGTGGGAGACTCCAAAATACACTATCATCATTGTCTAGTTTAATGTTCTAGATATAGTGGATATGGTTCACGAGTCACTATTGGCTATTTAGTTCTTTCATTCATGTCACGTAAACTAAACACAAAGCTACAGGAGGTGAAACTATACTCAGAACTACAATGGTTCATGAATTTGTACTTTAAAAATGGTTTACTTATATATACAATTACAATTTCTCTTTTCTTTAACTTCTTTTCATACTTCATCAAATTTCTAATCACATTTGTATAACTAATTTTTCCCTGAACCTAACAGGGTTGCTAGAGTTTTTCATAAACTAACATGTTGCAGCATCTACAAAGTATCTAAAACAAGTTATATTTCTAATAACTTGCCTTCTCACAACTTTTATAATAAATGCCTAAACTTGACAAACTTGGACATGGAAATCAATTTTCTAATATGATTAATCGATTGCTTGTGAGCCAGGTTTCTGGTAGAGCCTCAACCATCTAAGCCAACCAGTGGAGGAGATCTGGCCATTTTTAACACAATTCGAGCTAAATTGGAACAATTGCTATGGAATTTGGAGAAAAATTGGGGAAGAAGAAATGAAATTCAAATCTTATTGGAATAACAATTTTGTGGTGGGGGGTGACAATTACATTCACTTAAAATGAAAAGTTAGGCTAGTACGTTCTTCATCCCCTTCTCTTCTGATTTATAGGAGAAGAGCTGACAATTCAAAGTTACATTTTAGTTCTTTCTCGAACTACATTGTTATATGTCTGATACAATTATACAGTGTACAAATTCTTTTCTGATATTTTAATACTGGTGTTATGATTCACTGCAGTATAGGTAGCTTTAGTAGTAGAGTCTTCATCTCTGTATCAGTCGTTATTTAGGATCTGTATCAGTCTTCAGTCCAGTAGTTCATCACTCTAGTATTAGTCTGCAAGTTCAGTATCAGTCCTAACAAGTTCACCCAGAGAATAGAGGATTAGAGAATGGCTCTTATCAGTTCCTTCTGGAAGACATTTTTTTCCCCTCAGGATTTGTTCAGATACCATTTTCTCCTATATAGTCTCTGTGTATATATGGAGACTGCAGCAGAGTACTGCAGTCACTAGACTGACCATGCATCCATTTTTTTATCTGCAAATTTTGTCATTCTACTTGTTGGAATTTTTTTTCCTGTTTTGAACTGCTGTTTTTTTTTGTTTTGGATGAGTAGTTCATTACTTCATGTTGTCCAACACCTGCATGCTTGTTACATGTTGACATATGAAATACTGTTGGCACATCAATCCTAATGAAGCAACATTATGTGAGTGGGTGAAAAGGAATTCTTGTTCTAGCTTCTTACTTGTAATTTGAGTAACATGACATCTTCTTAAAAAATAGGATCCATCACTGGTCAATGACATCCATAGTTTCAAGGATACGGACACTATACAAATATGGGGTATAAGCATTTTCAAATAGGTAATATTTACCTATTAGTAAAAAAAGGTATAATTACCTATATTGCATGAATATGGATAGGGACACGGGTATGAATATGATACAGACTGCTTTCGAAAGTTGCTTCTGCTGCTTCTTTTTGATATGTAGCAGAAATTCCAAACCAGGCCATAGTGATTTGGTTTAACTGTACATATTGTGATATCAGGGTCATTCCTGAAGATGTTTCTTGGACCTATGAATGTTTGGGCAACTAGGAAGGAAGTTTGGCTTAAAATGAAAGAAGAGTACAACAGCTAAGGGTAAGTTGATTATATGTACTCCACGTAAAGCTGGGAATCTTTCAAATTTATCATATTTCGTAGATTGTTCTCTGGTATAGAATACATAGCTGATGGTTCTGATGTTGGTTTTGGATTCACTGGTAAGTGAAGTTAATTTTTTTTTTACCCTTGTGATACAAAAAAATTGGTCTAACATGCTTGTTTGTAAATGTGAAGGGTTTTCTGTGAAGAACAAACCTCTATTTGCACAGGCTAGGGAGTGTCCCATAGAAACTACGGAAAATGTTGCTCTAACTGGCTTGTTTATTTGTAAATGAACTCTAAACCTTCTTTGTGAAAAATATTAGCTAGCAATTATATTTAGAATAATGGAATTTTTTTTCCTGGGAGATATTTGTTAGTTAACTTGTAATTTTCGAATTTTTTGATCCCGCTTCAAGATTTTTCAGAATAATATACTGAAAGCAATCAGGGCATCATGCTTTGCTGTGCTTTCATGTAGTTAATTTCTCATGGAGGTCTAGCAACCATGAAAGATGATTAAATGCTTGATGAGAAGTTCCAAATTCATCATAATAACAAGATGATAGCAGATTTTAGGGCTTAATCGCCAAGAAATATAAGGAACTAATACTAGCAATACTACTTTCTTTTAATTAGAGAAAAAATTTCTCAGGCAAGTCACGGTCCAGAATGTGTGATGTATATAAAATTGTGTACTATCACATGTAATCCTATAAAAACATCTAAACAACTATAAGTGTCCGAGTGCCACTAGGCTGAAGCCAATGCAGAGTATGGGATGGTCAAGATGTACACATCTTAAACAACTATCGTCAAGACAATGTCCACTATATGTTTGAGATTTGGTTTTTCTTTGAGATGGGGATGTTCCTTCTGTCACCCTCCAGTTTTGTGCACCACATAATCACATCTCTTTCCGAGGCGTAGAGGATAGTTGATAGTTGATAGTAATTTTACACTTAATTTCTTTATAGAACACTAATCATTTTAATATTATGCTAGGGCTTGAACAATCAAGTAAATACCCATAATTTATAAGATCCAGGAGAAAATAATTCTCCAATAAATTATTTCAAATCTAAACAACTATAAGGGTGTGCTAGTGCACCATGAGGCTCTAGCTAATACAGGTTATATGGACGGGTCAAGATGTATGCATCCTAAACAACTGTCATCAAGTCGATGTCCATTGTACCTTCTACTTCTTTGCGATGTAGGTTTTCCTTTTGTCACCCTCCACTTTTGCCCACAATATTGACACTTCAAAATCATGTTGCATGATTCTCCACATCATATTTCTGGGCTTTTTATCGCTTCTTCAATGATTATCACATGCATGGTTTCTTATTGTTCTCTAAGTTGATGTAGTCTCTCTAGAGGTAAATAGTGAACATGTCCATCTTTCTATAATAATATTATGTGTTTATAGTATGTACCCAAAATTGGTGCTATTTTCATTTTTGCAATTGTAGAGAACAGAAAGCATGATATACTACTCTCCTTCAGAATTTAGAACTGTTTAGTGTTCTACTTGCCAATTTTTGGAATTATGCTATTTTCAATTTTTTTTTCATTTTAGAACTGTTTAATTAGTTCTCCACAAAGCATGTATTACATAATTTGATCTCAATGTTACTTTCTAATCATGAAATTATGTTGATCCTGTCAAACTTTCAATAGCAATTATGTTGATCCTACCATTCTTTTAGTATATATTTGTTTTACTTACCATTTTTTTCTTTAATTTTTGTTTGTAGGATCACATGGACAACCAGCAAATTTTTTCGGAAGACATTATCATGAGAACTGTCACTATTTTGGATAAACTAATGTATGAATGAAAAGAAAAATTGTTGTAGGCTAATTTTTTTGGAAGGCATTCAATTTATGTATTTTTGTCTACATTGTTGTCTAGTTGGAATATAGTCTGTCTGGAGAATACAGTATGTTTTTCTTTAAATGTGTGACTTGAAGTTGTTAAAATATTTGCATTAGTGGATTATTTTATTAAGAGACGTTTGAATGTTGTGTACGAAAAATTATTGCTCTTTGTTCTCATGTTCTTTGAATACTGATTTCAATATCTATAAGTTATTTTTGAATTAAGATTTTTATATCTATAATGGAAAATATAAGCGAAAAGAAAAAAAAAAATATATATATATATATATATATTATTTCTTACGATAAATTAATATAAAGGAATATAAATTAGCTTTCGCGACATCAAATTGTATAGCAGGAAATATTTTTATATTTGGCTACATTAGCTTTCGCGACATCAAATGGTGTAGCAGGAAGTGTATTTATATTTGAAAGAACTATCTTTTTCCGACATGTGTTATGTTGCCAATGTATCACTCTTCTGCGACAAACAAGACACATGTCGCCAAAAGTTATTTTAAATAAAAAATATGATATGTCGCCAAAAGTGATTACTTTTTGCGACATTGGTAATTTCATGTCGCCAAAGACTTTCCCAGACAAGGCTACAGCGACATGTGTGCGACATAGCCAGATATGTCGCAAAAACACTTTGGCGACATAAATCTAGCTTTTCGCTACATATTGCTTATGTCGTTGAAAATGCATTTTCTTGTAGTGATATATATATATATATATATATATATATATATATATATATATATATATATATATATATATATATATATACACAACTATATACACAACTATATACAACACCAATCACCCATATATATATATAATGACACTAAATATCTAATACCAAAATGTATATATATACATATATATATATATACAAACCTATATATATATATTACATATATATATAGAGAGGGAAGAAGAGAGTGAAAGAGAATGAGATAGAGTGAAAGAGATAGAGGGATAGGCTGGACAGTAATGGGGGGAAGGATGTTCTCAGATTCCTGAGAACAGGAATCCAGTCCCCAAACACACACACAGAGTACATATATACATATATATATATGTATATATATACACCACTACAATTATACACAACCATATACCCTCAAATCTCACCTACACTCACACATACATATACACTATATATATATATATATATATATATATATATATATATATATATATATATACTAAAAACATACTAATACATG
This sequence comes from Iris pallida, assembly GCA_029216955.1. Taxonomy (NCBI): domain Eukaryota; kingdom Viridiplantae; phylum Streptophyta; class Magnoliopsida; order Asparagales; family Iridaceae; genus Iris; species Iris pallida. The sequence continues at coordinate 3,342,511 of JANAVB010008798.1, read as the reverse complement.
TATAATCATATTAAAATTAGATTTGAAATTCACTTTTGAAAACTGGGAATAATATCCCAAAACTGGAAACAGCAATGTGCATTCGATAATAGGGTAAACCCAAATACACACGCTAAACCGAGCTAGGACTCGAACCTATAGGTTGGTAACTGAAGCCCCACATGCATACGTGTCGTAGGTGTCCCTAGGTGTCCACCATGACACGATACGGCGTGTCCAAGTGTCTAAAAACACAATCGGGTAACACAGTGCACACAAACACAAATACAGTGTCGTGCACATGTGCAACTAGCTCTAGGACACGACACACACGTCCTCGTGTCTCGTGGTCGTATCCCTAGGTTCGCCTAGGGTCAGGCTAGGTGTCAGTGTGTCTGTACGGTGTCCACGTGTCGCCGTGTCCAAATGGGAAGCCCGTATCAGAGCCCAATTTCCACGTGTGTACTGTCAGTGAGTGACCAGGGCAGAGGCGATTTCGTGTCCGATACGACACGATAAGCCACGAAACTTGGGGGGGCATGTTCGCAGACATTGCCCCCACGTCCATGCCAAATTTGGCGTGTCGACGTGGCGTGTCGTGTCCGAAATTAAGGTCGAGTAGCAGGGGAGTGTGCACAGTCTCGTGCAGCGATGCAAGTGTCTCGTAGACACGACACGAGCCACGTGGGGCCTCGTGGTCACGTCCACGTATAGCCCACATGTTGGGCTACACACTCGTGCAAACATGAGGTGTCCACGACTCGTGTTCGCGCGACATGAAGGCCGTGTCAGTGTGTGTTTAACACTGTGTGCAGTGTAGTGTGCGGTCAGTGCGTGTCGGATTTCTCGTCCGATACGACACGAGAGTGTCTCAAATTCGAGAGGGTGCTTGTCAGAGGATGCCCCCTCCTCTGTGCCAAGTGGCACGTGTCCATGTGTCCAATTCGTGGAGAAAATAGTGTCGGGTAGCAGGGGATTAAAGTGTACACAGTGTGATGTTTAACAGTGTGTTCGTGTCCAATTTGGACACGGACACAATACAATTTCGTGCTCAGTCCATGTGATTTGTGATCTACACTTAAAAACCTATTTTTCCATTCAATTAGTTTTTGAAAATAACACCTTTTAATTCTCACAAGCATTTCATCGAACACTGTTTTAAACACACAGATACGTGTCCGATACGGACACCAAACCATATCCATATCCTGCCAAACTTGTCCTATAGGTCCCTGGTACCTAGATGCATGCAACCATGAGGAGAAATCACAATATTAGTAGGGTTTATAGGTATTTACCTATTTGAGTGAAAACTCAAGAAGACACCAAGTAGGGGGGTGTCCTCTTCTCTTGGTGATGCCCAAAGCTCCACAAATCCTTGATAGCAGGCCCTAACTAGTATCATCTAGTGTAGGGGAGTCCAATGCAAGAAACTAGAGGTGATTTGGATCAAAAATGATCAAGTTGTGTAGGTTTGAAGGAATGGGATTTTTCTAGGATTTAATTCATGTAAAAATGGTCATGAATGAATACAATAGGTTAATATAGGATGGTGGCTGCTAGGGGGGGTGTCTTGGCCGGCCATGGCAAGGGGGGGTGTCTTGGCCTTTCCTTCATGGTGAAGGCAAGGACTTTCTTGCCTAGGTTTGGATATTTTGAGTAATTCATGCAAAATATCACATGTATAAATATCTAGATATTTATCCTACTTTAATCAAAGACTAATATCTATCCTCAAGCCTCTAGGTTAGTAGCTAACCTCTAGATTAGTGCTAAACTAGGTTAGGGACTAACATGACACTAATCAATAATTAAATAATTATAAAAATACATAAATCCAAATAATTCTAAATAAATCCTAGAAAATTACCAAAATACCCCTTTAGGCTAAAAAGTCCTAATTCGATGTTCTAAGCCTATGGCTAAGCTCACATGGTCATGGCAACTTCTAGTTTAAGGAATAACTAGGGTTTACATCAAGTTATACTAACAAAATCACAAAGTCATAAGTCATGACTTTGAAAATAGTTTTAACTAACTAAAAATCACCAAAAATCATATCATGACTATAATACCATTTATAAATAATAAAAATAATAATTTTTCAAAAATACCCCAATTTCAAAAAACTGGGTGTTACAAGTCTACCCACCTTAAAATAATTTCGTCCTCGAAATTTAGATGGTCGTTCTCCTCCTAGGTCAAACCTCCAACAATCAGGGACGAAGCCACTACCTAGCAACATACAAGGTCAACAAGCAAAATATGGGTTGTAGACCTATACTGGGTCATGTCCAAAAATTGGCTGGCAATTTTAGGTCATAAGGTGCCCTTAATCCAAATCGAAGTCAAAAGTAACTCTATGGGGTAAATCAGGGTGGAGTCTCGGGTCAAAAAAATCGTACTAAGCAAATGAAGCACACGATGGCATGCCTGAGTGGGACACTAAGTTCATGGGTGTAGAGTGTCATGTCTAGGTCATGTATGCGAAGTCAGTTTTGAGAAAACAACTAGTCTTGTGCTCCTAACTTAAAAGTCATGGTAATGTGCCTACGATGATCACAACTTAGAGTGGGAAAGGTCTATGGCCTAAATTGAATCAAAAATCGTGATAAAATAGTGGTACCAGGGGGACAGGTTAAATGGGACAGTCTGTGGTCTCATCTAGGTGCACTAGTCATTCTAGATCAATACTGTCCTATGGTATCAAAACGTACAAGCAATCTAGGGTGTCCTAATTGGGAAGGTAAGGGAACAACAATCATTAAGGCTATAGGGCCGTCTACCATCCTATATGAAAATTTATCATTAACAAGTAAGTGAGAAATCATTAAAAGTTACTATTCCATAAAGTGGTAAAAGAAAATTGAAAATTTAGGCACAAACAATCACAAATAGATTTTAGTCTTGACACGATCTAAGTTGATCAATTTCAGGATAAATCGAGATTTGGGCAAGATGAAAAATCAATGAAATCAAGTATGAGCACGAGCATCCAATGATGAAGATCCAGGTCATGGTTAAATTTAATTCAACTGGATACGAATACGAGGTTCATAGGCGATAAAATAATTCCAAGAAGAATTGTCAAGACTGTTGCGGATAAGATTCTAGGGCAAGTTTAACTATGTCTCCATCCACGTAGATTAATATATGAAAAAGCGAACCAAAACGCAATAGGTTGATCAGACCATCATGCGCCAGTTCTGATTAGATAATATGTTAGTGGGTGTACACCTAATAAATATATCATGATCAAGCTCGAAAAGGATAAGCTTGTAAAACTTAAGGATAAATTTATAGCATAAGATATAAGTAAGGGTGGAAATGATGAAAGAAGATACATAGTCCAAGATCCTTAACCAATCGGGTCAAGCATTCAAGGTAAGGTACAAGGTTAAGTATTCAAGGATTCAAGCAGAACACCATCACATGCCAGGTCGAAAGAATTGAGCCAAGGTGGATCTCTAATTGAAATCAGAATTAATTTAGTATCATGGTAGAGGTTATAGTTTAGCCATTTGACCAGAAAATCATATCAAGAAAATAGAGTACAAGAAGACGGGTTTTAGTGGGACATGGAATACCTAGATGAAGGTAGGCTAGTCTTGGTCTTACATGTAAGTTGGGAGGTAACAGCTAGTATTATACTCTGAATATCTAAGTCACGGTAAAGGACGTCCAATGATCTAGAATAGAAAGTGGGAGTTCAAGACGTGATAATTGATGCAAAAATTAAAGAAGATCAAATTAACCCATGGAATAAAATTAATTAGGAATCCAGTAAATAAATTAGGAACACAGTCCTAGAGATAGATAGGCTACTAGATGAATATAGTTAGGGTTTGATCAATCAAAGGTCAAGGTTAGAAAGTCTCAATAAAGTCTTGATTTGAGGAAATGTCGAGTAAGTCAGGTTTGGGATACAATCACATAGATTGGTAGAAGGAGCTGAGCAAGATGCAAAAATAGAGGGGACAGTTGAAAAGCAATTAGCAAGAGGATTAGATGGCAAGAAACAGATAAGAGTTTTCTCATAAATATGATTGAGTACCTTAAAATAAAAGATATTAATCTAACACAAAAAATTAAAATTAAAACTACAAAAATTCCAAATCATCAACTAACACCAGGATTCAAAGTTCTACAGTGAATCCTCCAAAATCAAATTCAATTAAGGGAAAAAGAGTTTAAATCAAAATTTCAATGAGATTCTCAAGGATCATCCCAGGAATCTCTCAAGGTATCCTAACAATGATTGAGTATCCTCTCTCACTAAGCCTATTCCTCCAATCCTATTACAGGCTGTAGTGATACTCTAGTTCGAATATCACTACATAAACTCGACCTACATGGGCCACCACTAAAAACGTGTCACGACCCGCACCCTACAGTAAGGGCACGAGAAGTGGGTACGTCCAGCCTACGCCGCAGTGTCGGCAGTAGAACGCTGTCCTAGGTCAATCATCTAACAATACCAAAGTACCTGTACAGTTTATACTCTACGAATGGAGGTGACATAACAATATACATCTCAATCACATCTAGGGTAGAATAACGAAAGACAGATAGATAGATAGTAACTCAAGAGAACAGTATCATAGATGAATAAGTCTAAGTGTCTAGTACAACATAATATCCAGAATGTCGACCCAATATACAGAATAAGTCTAAGAGTCTATACATCTCAACGTCTCGAAATACAACTCAAAATGTGAGACAAAATGATAATACTGAAAGACTGTCTAGCTAAACTAGCCTAGACTACTGGGGCAACATCCTCAGCTGCAGGTGGATCCTGCTGAGGGTCCACAACATAAGTATCATCTAGTCCTGCTCCATAATAGGTAGACACCAGGGCCTCATCCTCATCCTCTGTAATATTTTCAACAGGTCCAGTCAGGACAGGAACGAGCACAATACATCTCACACAGTTCATAACAGGTTAGAAAATACGATACAGGCAATAGAGTAAGATACATAAAATACTGAAAGGAAATATACGCTGTAAAAGAGATAGCTGTAATAAAATATCTACTATATAGAGAACTATAAGTGACTAGTGATGTAGAGTACAAGATAGGCATGTGAATGGCTAAAATTTATACATGATTACACTACTGAGTTTGCACATGATTACACTACTTTAGAATTATTCACATGTCCACTTCTACTCTCCCGTTACCCCAATCAATACACAAGGATCGAGACAAGTTACGTTATTATACATGATATCACATGGGACCCATGAAAGGGTGCACATGATAGTATACATGAGGGCTCTGTGAACATGAGAGTACATGATCACATGAGTGCACATGCATGATGGAAGCACAGGAGTACATGATGAAAGTGAAACACACGTAACATGAAGTACCCGATGCTCCCGAGGGGGATAACATCTCATGTAAAGATCCATATAGTACCAATCCGTGTTACCAATGTGACAGCATCAAGTAAAGTAATCTAGAGCGAGAAGTAAAGCCTGAACAAGTATAAAACGGTCAGATAATGTACTCGCCTGATAACTGAATGTCTGAAGAGGATATACTGTCTGAGGAGAGGTGTATGGCTCCTAATCAGAGCAATACAAGTCACAATGTATCCACAATGGTAAAAATAAAGTATACAATGCATACTACATGATTGTAGGTCAATCTGGTCAAAAGTCAACTCTTGGTCAACTCAATAGTCAAACTGGGTCACAAGAAGTCATACTAGGTCACAGGGGATCAAACTGAGTCAAATAAAGTCAAACAAGGTCAAACAAGTCAAGGTTAGTCAAATCTAGGTTAAAGTTAACTCTTGGTCAACATTCTAATCAAACTAGTCAAATACTAGTCAACATGATCAATCTGGGTCAAGTCTAGGTCAAACCAACTAAGGTATTGGTCAAACAAAGACTAGTCAGCAAGGTAATTAGGTCAAACAAAGACTAGTCAATAAGGTAATTGGGTCAAACATGGTCAGACTAGTTAAACTAGTCATTTTTAGGTTAACCCTAGTCAATTCTAGGTTAACTAGGTCAAATTTGACCTAAGGTTGACTTTGGTCAACGCTTAGTCAACAAGGGTCAATTTGTAGGTGTTTAGGTCATTAGGTCAATTAGGGTTAGCCCCAAAGCCATAGGCTAGTAGTTATAGGTTTTCATCTCTATACAATATACATATATATACACCCATATATATAACCTTATATATATGTATATATATATATATACACAACTATATACAATACCAATCACCCATATATATATATATAATGACACTAAATATCTAATACCAAAATGTATATATATCATATATATATACATATATATATACAAAACCTATATATATTACATATATATAGAGAGAGGGAAGAAGAGAGTGAAAGAGAATGAGATAGAGTGAAAGAGATAGAGGGATAGGCTGGACAGGAATGGGGGGAAGGGTGTTCTCAGATTCCTGAGAACAGGAATCCAGTCCCCAAACACACACACACAGTACATATATACATATATATGTATATATATGCACCACTACAATTATACACAACCATATACCCTCAAATCTCACCTACACTCACACATACATATACACTACATATATATATACTAAAAATATACTAATACATGTATAATCATATTAAAATTAGATTTGAAATTTACTTTTGAAAACTGGGAATAATATCCCAAAACTGGAAACAGCACTGTGCATTCGATAATAGGGTAAACCCAAATACACACGCTAAACCGAGCTAGGACTCGAACCTATAGGTTGGTAACTGATGCCCCACATGAATACGTGTCGTAGGTGTCCCTAGGTGTCCACCACGATACGACACGGCATGTCCAAGTGTCTAAAAACACAATCGGGTAACACAGTGCACACACACACAAATACAGTGTCGTGCACATGTGCAACTAGCTCTAGGATACGACACACATGTCCTCGTGTCTCGTGGTCGTGTCCCTAGGTTCGCCTAGGGTCAGGCTAGGTGTCAGTGTGTCTGTACGGTGTCCACGTGTCGCCGTGTCCATATGGGAAGCCCGTATCAGAGCCCAATTTCCACGTGTGTGCTGTCAGTGAGTGACCAGTGCAGAGGCGATTTCGTGTCCGATACGACACGATAAGCCACGAAACTTGGGGGGGCATGTTCGCAGACATTGCCCCAGTGTCCATGCCAAATTTGGCGTGTCGACGTGGCGTGTCGTGTCCGGAATTAAGGTCGAGTAGCAGGGGAGCGTGCACAGTCTCGTACAGCGATGCAAGTGTCTCGTGGACACGACACGAGCCACGTGGGGCCTCGTGGTCACGTCCACGTGTAGCCCACATGTTGGGCTACACACTCGTGCAAACACGAGGTGTCCACGACTCGTGTTCGTGCGACACGAAGGCCGTGTCAATGAGTGTTTAACACTGTGTGCAGTGTAGTGTACGATCAGTACGTGTCGGATTTCTCGTCCGACACGACACGAGAGTGTCTCAAATTCGAGAGGGGGCTTGTCAGAGGATGCCCCCTCTTCTGTGCCAAGTGGCACGGGTCCACGTGTCCAATTCGTGGAGAAAATAGTGTCGGGTAGCAGGGGATTAAAGTGTACACAGTGTGATGTTTAACAGTGTGTTCGTGTCCAATTTGGACACGGACACAATATGATTTCGTGCTCAGTCCATGTGATTTTTGATCTACACTTAAAAACCTATTTTTCCATTCAATTAGTTTTTGAAAATAACACCTTTTAATTCTCACAAGCATTTCATCGAATACTGTTTTAAACACACATATACGTGTCCGATACGGACACCAAACCATTTTCATATCCTACCAAACTTGTCCTATAGGTCCCTGGTACCTAGATGCATGCAACCATGAGGAGAAATCACAATATTAGTAGGGTTTATAGGTATTTACCTATTTGAGTGAAAACTCAAGAAGACACCAAGTAGGGGGGTGTCCTCTTCTCTTGGTGATGCCCAAAGCTCCACAAATCCTTGATAGCAGGCCCTAACTAGCATCCTCTAGTGTAGGGGAGTCCAATGCAAGAAACTAGAGGTGATTTGGATCAAAAATGATCAAGTTGTGTAGGTTTGAAGGAATGGGATTTTTCTAGGATTTAATTCATGTAAAAATGGTCATGAATGAATACAATGGGTTAATATAGGATGGTGGCTGCTAGGGGGGTGTCTTGGCCGGCCATGGCAAGGGGGGGTGTCTTGGCCTTTCCTTCATGGTGAAGGCAAGGACTTTCTTGCCTAGGTTTGGATATTTTGAGTAATTCATGCAAAATATCACATGTAGAAATATCTAGATATTTATCCTACTTTAATCAAAGACTAATATCTATCCTCAAGCCTCTAGGTTAGTAGCTAACCTCTAGATTAGTGCTAAACTAGGTTAGGGACTAACATGACACTAATCAATAATTAAATAATAATAAAAACACATAAATCCAAATAATTCTAAATAAATCCTAGAAAATTACCAAAATACCCCTTTAGGCTAAAAAGTCCTAATTTGATGTTCTAAGCCTATGGCTAAGCTCACATGGTCATGGCAACTTCTAGTTTAAGGAATAACTAGGGTTTACACCAAGTTATACTAACAAAATCACAAAGTCATAAGTCATGACTTTGAAAATAGTTTTAACTAACTAAAAATCACCAAAAATCATATCATGACTATAATACCATTTATAAATAATAAAAATAATAATTTTTTAAAAATATCCCAATTTCAGAAAACTGGGTGTTATAGCAGCATCTGCTGCAGTAGGGCCATCATACCCTGAGCATCTGCTGGTATCGGAGGCGGCGGTGGAAGAACATCAGGAATAACCATAGACGGTCCCGCTGCTGGAGGTGGAAGACCTCCCGGAATCGTCACTGCTGCTGCTGCTCCCGCCGGAAGGGCAGGAACTGTGGTAGCAGCTCCCTCAGCTGGAGGTGGAAGAACTGCCGGATCTGCCACTGCTGCTCCTACGGCCGGAGGTGGAAGACCTCCCGCCGGATCGGGCCTCCCTGGTACAGCGCTAGAACCCGCTGCCTGAGAGCGAGTGATCGTCATCCTGAGGATAGGTTGAAACAAGGAATCAATATGGCACATGATAGGAATATCAAAGACGAACACAATATGGCACATGATAGGAATATCAAAGTGTACACAATATGGCACATGATAGGAATATCAAAGTGTACACAATATGGCACATGATAGAACCCCACTCTAATAGGCCTCTCTATAGGTTTCCTAATAGGTTTCCTACTAGTTTAGAGATAGGCTATACTATAGGATACTAAATACTCTCAAAATACCTCACAAAACACTCACACACATCTCACAAAACACACACACACACATGGAAATAAAAAGACAGATTTTTGGACAAGTGGGGACTGATTTTTAGTGGGTTTGTGGACTGTCATTTGGGTATAAAAAGTGGACTGATTTATAGGTGAGTTGGTGGCTATGATGGGTGGAAATTTGAGTGATTTTGGATGGGTTTTAAGGGGTTTATGGACTGATTTTTGTGGGGCAATTGTGGGGGCTGTCAAGTGGGAAAATGGGGGCTGTTTTGTGGAGTTTTTGGGGCTGTCAAGCCCCCTCCTAGCTGCTGAATTTTAGCAGCACACTCTCCCCTTATCACTCCACTAAATACTCATTCTAACCCTCACAAACAAACACACAAACACCACCACTACTAACCTCAACACCAACACCAACACCAACACCAACACCAACATCTCCCCCTCCCCAAGGCCGACCATGGCTGTCCCTTAGGACACACCAAAACCACACAAACACATCACCATATAATCCCCAAAATATATATAAGCCATATATATATATATATACATCTATATATATATATATTTTTTATTTTTTTTTTATATATACATCTATATATATATATATATATATATATATATATATATATATATATATATATATATATATATATATATATATATATATATATATATATATATATATATATATATACATCTATATATATATACATCTATATATACATCTATATATATATATATATATATATATATATATATATATATATATATATATATATATATATATATATATATATATATATATAACCACATATATATAAACAAAAGAAGAATGAATATGATACATTTAGATACATGAATAAACTCATTCTAAAATGTGCAAAATCTGGAATATATGGAAGAACAACACAAAAATAATATTAGAACAATATTCATGTGTCCAAAAGAGGGTTTTTCCTATTGGGACACAAACCTACATGTGGACACCCCTAGAAATATTCAAAGGACACAAAAATGGTCTCTAATGGGGACACCACCATGGGAATCATTCCTAATGGGTTCCTAACCAATCTACATGAGAAGAGGAACAAGTTTGGAGAAGGAATCACCTTGATTTGGAGAAGGATTCAATGGGAAGCTTCAAAAGTGGAAGGAGCCCTTTGGAGAAGAAGAAGAAAAAGTGGATGAGAATGAATAGGAAAGTGGTTTTCTCTCTCCTCCTTATCCCTACTCTATGGCCGGCCACACATGTCCCATTTTGTCTTATTGGATAATTACAAGTTTGCCCTCCAATGGTTTTAAAATAGCTAATAAATAGGAAAGGGTTAAGTCGGGGGTAGTTTAGTCAAATCGAAACCACTAATCTCTAACTAAATATTAACTAAAATAATTAGTCTAGTCTCTAATCAAAATATCTAACATGTGGGCTATGGCTAACTAGTGTGTGGGCCCGCTAAGGTCAAAATTACCCCAGGTCCCCGAAACAAGTCAAAATAAGTCGAAACGAGTTGAAATTCGAACCCGATTCAAATAACCCCAAAATAATACAAATAATAATTAAATAATTCCAAAATAATTTTTAAAGTGGAAAATTACCAAAATACCCCTATTTGTGAAAACTAGGGGTGACAACGTGCACCACTGGGTTCCTTGTCACGAGGCGAGTCCACACACGCGTATACGAGACACGACTTGACACATAAAAGAAAAGACACGTACGTGTCCGTCGAGCGGTGGCTTTCAGGGGTACTGCACGACGGAGGAGACGTCGGGGTCGTCGGAGGAAAATGGCGCTGAGTTCATTACGTCGTGGCGAACAATGTGGCAATGGTCGGAGGCGGTGGCATGGCCTGTAGAGGCGGCGCTCCTAGATCTAGGGTTCCGACGAGCTCGTCGGGGAAGAAATAGGGTAGGGCGGTGGCTAGGGTGGTCGAAGTGGTGTCTAGGGTTAGGGTTTAGGTCGGGGTCTATTTATATAGTAGAATGGCGGTGGAATTAGGGTTAGGGTTACGAGAAATTAGGGTTTTAGGTCGGTCGTCGGTGATGTCGGGGGGGGGGGGGGGGGGACGGGTATTTTACGGTTAGGTCCCCCAAGTTTGGGGTTTACAAACTAACCCTACCGTCTTAGCAAAATGCAAAAACCTAATTTGCAAAACCTAACCCGCAGTGTTCTGTGCAAATTCTAATTTGCACAGACAATGCAAAAATTGCAAACCGACTTAAAAACAATCTAATAAATTACAAACTGATAAAAAATAATTTAAATAATTGCAAAATGATATTTTTAGCTTTAAAAATATTTAAAAATCATTTAAAAATTCTAGAAAAATTCTAATAATTATAATAATTCATTTTAAAGATATAAATGCTATTTAAAATTATAAAAATAATATTTTAAAATGTAGGGGCTTACACAATTGAATGGGACACAAGTATTGGGTGCGTAGTAAGCTTAATGTGGGTCATGTCCATACTTTGGGTTGACAGGTTTTGGTCGAAATGGTGTCTCCAATTCAAGTCAGAAATAAATGTGACTCCATGGTATGAATCAAAATCGGGTCTTATGTCACAAAAGTTGTACGATTAAAATAGAGCACAATGAGGAGCGTTTGAGTGGGACACGAAGGTCATGAGTGTAGAGTGTCTTGACTAGATCATGCATGTGAAATTGGTTTTGAGAAAATGACTGGTCTTGTGCTCCTATATTAAAAGTCACTGCAAGGTGCATTTGATAATCAAAAATAAAAGTGGGAATTCATTAATAACTATAGATTCATAATTAAACGTATTTAAATCCTAATTAATCTTAATCAATCCTAATTAAAATTCAGACGTCTTACATAGGGTGTGGAGCATAAGAAAGATCCGTAAAATTAACAAAGTATCAATAAAGTATCATTGATCAGCGGTAGACCTGTGGTCAACCTTCTAAGTTTGTATCAAATTTCTTAGCCAAGGTACGGTACTCATGGGAGGACCGTGTCATAAAATCTAGATCCCTAGTTGGTGGATAGACCTACCATTTAGTTACGTAGTTAAACATTGATAAATTTGTTATAGGGAATTGTGAAAGAAAAATAAGAATAAGACAATATCTCATATCAAATACTAGGAAAAAAAGAATCGGAGAAGAGAAGAATCAGTCACAAATTGTTATAAACAGAAAACCCAACCCAGTAAGTTAGCAGTAGGTGGCAGTAAGTAGTAGGTTAATTTGGAGTATGAATTTGGTGCGCTATTTATAATTTATCATTGTGTGTCAATATGAAAGGGATAACCCAAAAGTAATAATTTATATAATTTTCACACAAATTGGAATATGGTATAAAATGTCTCAACTGTGGATGCTCTAAGATGTTTGGTTTGCGGAAGTGGAGAGAAGTAAAAAAAAATTGGAAGTTGAGAGTTTGCATATGCGCGTCATGCGTACGCATATTTTATGAATTCCTTCGTTTAGATGGTTATTGGAAGTGAGATGGAGAGTATAACTTTTGTAGTTCCTATGTTTGGATGATTGTTGAAGTGGTAATTGAGAATTAATGCGATTTTTTCATTTTTGAATATGGTGATATTACCCCCCAACCAAAAATATTCATTATTTTTTATGGATTAAATAATAATAATAATAATATTATTATTATTATTATTATTATTATTATTATTATTATTATTATTATTATTATTAATTTTTGAGATGTCCGGCGTTACGCATGAGATTTTATGCACAACACATTGTATAACTTTTTGGGCCACTTCCCCACAACTCCAACGGGAGTTTGCTCCTTGAATTTTTTTTTGTTGCTTTTTTAAGATTTATTATTATTAAAAAAAATTTGTTGAACCACTTTTTCAGCGGAAGAACGATTAGAGTTTCGGACCGATTTCTTAAAAAAATTCGAAAGTCAAATGAAGAATAAATGGGATGCCATGGAACTGCAGCCATCAAATTATCCCACTTTCAACTTTTACTTCCCGCATAAACCAAACGCTATATATATATATATATATATATATATATATATATATATATATATATATAAATAAATTTTTGTATAAAGTAATAAATTTATACTTTATTGCACTAGAGGGGAGAGGTTTCCAGAATTGCGGATGCAGGGACCGTCTGCCAAGTGAGTTGGCGGGCTCTGTCACAGAAATGAGGAGCCCGCCAACTCAGTTGGAGGGCCATGGCTAGCTCCAACCCTCCTTTGAGTTGGAGGCTTGAAGCCAACCCTCCATTTGAGTTGGAGGCTTGAAGTGATCCCCTCTCCCAAACGTTCACTATTATACTTGTAAAGCACGTGTATTTACTGGTTACTAGTAATTTGTACGTGTAATGTATAAAAAATATTTTAAAATTATATGATATTTTGTAAAAAAATGTTATTTTTAGGATTTAAATTCGAGCAAACAAATGCCTCCTATATATCATATTAGATATTAGGTGGTTAACTGTTTGATTAAGTTCTTTTAATAACTAGTAGATTATTTATATAATTATTTAGTTAATTATTATTATTATTTTAATTTATTTAAATGATGATATATATACTGTTTAGGCGGCTTAATTTTAAATTATTTCTAAGCCCTATTATAATATTTGAAATCCTTGTTAGCAATTCGACAAAGGAAAATTTTGGACGATAAAAGTACGAGTATAAATTAGCTCAGTACAAATAAAATACGTTAAAAATTCGGTCAATTATTCAAAAAATAGTAATATTGAGATTATAAACTTCACATTCTTAAATATGTTGTTAAATTTAGTTAATTAAACAGATTTCCATCACGTAATTTTGTGCTAATAGTGAATGTTTGGGGGAGGGGCCACTTCAATAAACAGTAGTATAGATTATAAATATAATTATCTGCTTTGGACGTATAAGAGGGGGAGGGGAGCCACTTCAAGCCTCCAACTCAAATGGAGGGTTGGAGCTAGCCATGGCCCTCCAACTGAGTTGTCGGGCTCCTCACTTCTGTGACAGAGCCCGCCAACTCACTTGACGGACTGTTCCTGCATCCGCAATTCCGTTAACCCGTCCCCTCTAGCGCAATAAAGTATAAATTTATTGTTTTATATAAAAATTTATTCATATATATATTTTGTTACTTCCGGCCTTTGGGGTTGAACCAAACATAATAAAAAAATTTAAAAAGACACTTCTGTGCAAATGAAACACACGTGGTTACTGCTGACGACGAGATGATGCCAAAAAGTGACGTTCGAGCCGAGCCGAGCCGCACTAGCCAAATGCGAACACAAGTGGTTCCTGCTGACGACCAGACGACGCCATCTTTTTGCCGCGTCACGCCGGAGGTGGGCTCCCACGGAGAACGACAGCCGCACCAAAAGTATCTTACCGGAAAAATTCGTCTTCTGGCGATGACGTCAAAGATCACGTAACTGCTACTTAGCTTTTCTCTTAAAAAGACCTACTTTGGGACACCCACAACTACACCACGAGTATTCCATGTCGACCGGTCGATCAGTTTGTAGCTAGTTCTTGTCGGTGGCAGTAAGTGAGGTTGTTTGTTAATTGTGCAAAGCGATGGGAGTGCAGCCATCCGTGGCGCTCGTGCCAGATCCGCAATTCGCTTTTTTGGGCATTTTCTCAGCCAATTGTCGGTTGCGAATGTGTACGTTTTTACATAAAAGTCCATCAAGGATTACAAATTTAATCCTTAAACTTAGAAAATTAGTAGTAGCTAGAAAAAGAATCTGTATGCGGAATTTAACAAAAGGGTCCTTAGGTAATGGTCCTTCAACATATGGTCCTTATAATGACCAAATCTTACAGAATGTTGGTTGTCATGTTCAATTAATAAGTTCCCTTTTCTTTTTCTTTTTATAAGACGTAGTTTGATGTAAAGAGTTTCCAAAAATTGTATAAGAAAAAAATATATAAATAAGAGATCCAATTTTAGATGATAGAAAATTTTAAAATAGTACAACATTAATTATGTACGTCCAAATATAATCAAGTCAATATTTGATCAAATTTGGACTCCATAAATATGCTGTTAACAAATTTAAACTGTACCCAACATCACCCCATCTAGAATGCTTATATATATATATATATATATATATATATATATATATATATATATATATATATATATATATATATATATTGCAAATGACCTCTAGCCTAGTGGTTAAGAGAGATGCATGCGGCCCAAGTGGTCGGGAGTTCGAGCCTCAGTGGAGGCGAGTTCGCCACAAGTACCCATTGCTTCAAAAAAAAAAAAAAAAAAAAAAATATATATATATATATATATATATATATATATATATATATATATATATATGAAAGACTTTTTTTAGTAATTCATTTCTTAAGTTTTCTTTAGTTTTAATTATCGAAAAATCTCAAAAAAATACTAACACAAATCTAAATCAATACTAGATGTTATAAAAGTCTAGGGTGGTCTATTTGTGTCTGTATGAGTTTATGCTAGATTTTATTACATACCAACCAATATGTTGCTCAAGTCATTATTTATGATGATATTTAAAGTCCAAAATATCAATTTTAAAAATAAGAAAATTATAATTCTTATCAAAATACTACTAAATACCACAAGTTACTATGCATAAAAGTAATGTATTTATTAGAGGTTGAAATTCAGGCCGGCCAAGCTTGGGCTTTGAGCCGCACCATGCCTAACTTATGGCCGAGATATGAGGCACAATAAGTTTCGACATAACTCCGCCCTATGATTAATCAGACCGAAACCACACTTGGACCAACCTTTAAGGCCGGGCTCGTGGGCCGGGCCAACTGACAAGTCTATTCCTGCAACTTCGGCCTGTCCGATGTCTTTCTCGAGCCCTAATAAAAAATAATTTACAGGTCTATTACATGCAATTTTTATTGTTTTCTGTTTTTCTTTGGTTTCGGCCAATTGACAAGTTTGTTCCCGGCAACTTCTGCTGCCCGCTGTCTTTCGTGGGCCGGGCCAATTTTTTCATTATTTGCCTTTTGCTGAAAGTCATCTGCAAAGAGTTGCACACTAGTTGCATAGAGAAGAATTATAACTCCATGTATATATATCAAAACACCAAGAGCTCGTTCTACTGTGAATTTAATATACCTAGGGTCCGTTTGGTTTGCAGGATTGGACAACGTAATGTAATTGGCATTACGTTGTCAATCTAACTCGGGTGTTTGGTTGGACAAAAAAAAATAGATGTAATGTAATCGCGATTACAAGTTTGATTACATTACATCAGTTTCTTCTAAACTCAATTACATTATAAAACCTATGTAATCGCAATTACATTACAACTTAAGCGGAAGGTTGGTATGCTATAATTGATCTTTTTGTTCGTTTTTGGTCATTTTTTGTGTTTTTGTTTGTTTTTGGTCATTTTTTCGGTTTTGGGTCGTTTTTGTTCGTTTTTGTCATTTTTGTTCGTTTTTGGTCATTTTATGTTGTTTTTCTTGTTTTTTTGTCGTTTTTGGTCGTTTTTGTTCATTTTGGTCGTTTTTGTCGTTTTTGTTCGTTTTTTATTATTATTGTTCGTTTTTGGTTGTTTTGTTTGTTTTTTGTTCGTTTTTTGCCCTTTTTTGGTGTTTTTGTCCGTTTTTTTGTCGTTTTTGTTCGTTTTTTGTCATTTTTGCTCTTTTTTGTTGTTTTTGTCCGTTTTTTTGTCGTTTTTGTTCGTTTTTTTGTCATTTTTGCTCATTTTTGTTGTTTTATTTTTTTTTGTCGTTTTTTGTTGTTTTTGTCCGTTTTTTTGTCGTTTTTGTTCGTTTTTTGTTATTTTTGTTCGTTTTTCGTTGTTATTGTTTGTTTTTTTGTCGTTTTTGTCATTTTTTTTTTTGTTTTTTGGTCCTTTTTTGTTCGTTTTTTGTCGTTTTTGTTCGTTTTTTGTAATTTTTGTTCATTTTTTTCATTTTTGTTCGGTTTTTGTCGTTTTTGTCCTTTTTTGTTCGTTTTTGTCGTTTTTGTTCGTCTTTTGTCATTTTTGTTCGTTTTTTTGTTTTTGTTTGTTTTTTGTCGTTTTTGTCCTCTTTTGTTGTTTTTGTCCCTTTTTTGTCGTTTTGGTTCTTTTTTGTTCGTTTTTTCGTTGTTTTTGTTTGTTTTTTTTGTCGTTTTTGTCATTTTTTTTGTTGTTTTTGGTCTTTTTTGTTCGTTTTTTGTCGTTTTTGTTCGTTTTTTGTAATTTTTGTTCGTTTTTTTTCATTTTTGTTCGATTTTTGTCGTTTTTGTCCTTTTTTGTTCGTTTTTTTTTGTCGTTTTTGTTCGTTTTATGTCATTTTTGTTCGTTTTTTGTTGTTTTTCTTTGTTTTTTAGTCGTTTTTTGTCATTTTTTTGTTGTTTTTGTCCCTTTTTGTCGTTTTTGTTTTTTTTGTCATTTTTGTTCGTTTTTCGTTGTTTTTGTTTGTTTTTTTGTCGTTTTTTTTTTTTGTTTTTGGTCTTTTTTTGTTCGTTTTTTTTGTAATTTTTGTTCGTTTTTTGTCATTTTTGTTCGATTTTTTGTCGTTTTTGTCCTTTTTTAAGTTTCGGAGAACATAACAATGACCCAAAGATCTAACAATCAACAAGAGATGTGTTGGAGCTTTTCCTTTATAACATGTAAAGAGAGCTTGCGCTCAACACATGCCTAGTAAAGTTTAGTCCCATATTGGAAAGGCATCATGAGGTATCTCAATATATATACTTAGTATGTGTTGTTGAGATATGCACATAGTGTGGTGACCCTAAAGAGGGAACCATGTGGGTGATTTTACTAGGAGATAAGGTTAAGACTCCATGGTAAAGCATTAGCTTCTTGCTCTTGAAATTTATTCCATTGGAGCTAAGCCCCGTAGGGGCTTAGCGACTCGGGCTCATGAGGCGTAATGTGGCATTTTTGTTGGTGCACTTTGCACTTGGCGCTGCCAGATGGTGCAGCAGTTGGCGCTACAGTTGGCGCGGGGTGCGCGCGGTGCAGCGTGGGCCTATATAAGGTTATATTCTCTCTCTCTCTCTCTCTCTCTCTCTCTCTCTCTCCTCTCTCTCTCTCTCTCTCTCTCTCTCTCTCTCTGTACACAAGTGTTCAGAACACATTCCTTACGAATTCCACAGAGTTTGAGAGAGAAGAGAAGCGCAGTAGTCCGTACGCCATCCAACGAGTCAGAAGAGCGGAGTGTTCCAAAGTTCTTCGTCGAACTTGCTGGTTCCTGGAAGCTGTTCGTGTGGGACGAATCAAGCTTTGAGCGTCGGTGATCATTCACCCCAGCATGCGTTCTTCCATCCACTTCATCGTCTGACCCACTTTAACTCGTTCTGAACGAGAACAGTTCTGATCTAATCAGAAACTGTTAGTGGACCATCGCTGCTGCTGCTAGCAATTCGATTTGTACCTTCTTTTTAGAAGAATTACATTCGTTTGCTGTTGTTACAAAATTTTTTTAGACTTTCGTAATCCAGAATCCTCCAAGGATCTCTGTTGTGCACCTTCTTTGAAGTGTTGCGTCGAAACGTTGTTTACAATCATTTCATTTTTCAGTTTTCCATCGAAAATTACGTCCCGGGACTAACAATCTCAAAGCTTGATTTCAAGATAAAAAACTTCTGTGCTTCACTAATCAATCCTAACTTCTCAAAGTTAGAGCAATTTGATGGTGAACAGTATCAAATCTGGAAAAGGAAGGTTAGCCTCAATATTCAATTCTCTGACGTTGATCATGTATTTTTTGAGGAGGAACCTACTATTCCAGAAACTGGATCTGCAGCCGAAATTTCTGCTGCTACTAAGAATCAGGCCAAGTGAAGAAGGGACAATAGCATTTGCAGGCTTATGATCCTAAATGCTATGGAAGACTCCCTTGCAGAATTAAATTCAAAGAAAACTATTGCCAAAGAGATTTGGGAGTCTCTCGAAAAATTATACGAAGATGATAAGAACCGAAGCAAGATATTTTTAGTTAAAAATATCACAAGTGGTTCTTTGAAGATGAGAAGCCAATGCTGCCGCAGGTGAAGGAGTTCCTGAAGCTGTGACAGAAGTTGGATGATGAGGCGATGCCCCTCCCCGACAAGTTTGTTGTTGTAGGGATCGTCTCTAAGCTCTCCGCTGGGTGGAGCAAGTTCTATGCAAATATGCATAGGAAAAAGTTGGAGATTAGTCTGGAAGATCTCCTGTAGGAAGTCTATGTTGAGAACCAAATGAGGGCTCAACTGAAGGTGGACGCACTTTCCAAACAATTGGCTAATGCCAATTTGGTTCACACCAAGGAACACAAGGGAAAGCATGCGGCTTCCCACAGCAAGAAGAAGGACCCTAACAATATGAAAGTTAAGGGGACTTCCTTCAAGAATCATAAGACAAAGTCTCGGATGCCTTGTTTCAAGTGTGGCAAGAAGGGCCACTTCAAGAGTGAATGCAAAGCAAAGACCAAGCAATCAGAGCAAGGTGAGCCTAGCAAGGTTTCAATGATCACTGACGTTGTTGCAATGATTGTGCAGGTCACTGCTGTAAGGGCTGACTCTGACTGGTGGGTAGATACTGGTGCCACCTGCCATGTCTGCTCAAGCAAGGAGTGGTTCACCACCTATACGCTAACTTCTGAAGTTATTATGGTGGCAAACTAGGCACAAGCTGAAGTGCTTGGGATCGGAACGGTGGTTTTGAAGCTGACTTCGGGAAAATTTCTGACACTTCAGGGTGTGAAGCATGTACCTGCTATTGCAAAGAACCTGATCTCGGGGGGCCTACTCTACAATGCAGACCTAAGGATGGACATCAATGCTGGCCAGATGGTGATGTCCATAAAGGGAACATACTTCGGGAAAACTTTTTATACTGAAGGAATGTTTAAAATTCAGCTTGTAAATTAGTTCAATGTTATTAATGCAATCACTCATTCTGTTTATACTCTTGAGTTGTGGCATAATAGGCTAGGACATATTCATTGTAAATGAATAAACAGAATGTCTAGTCTAGGACTTATCTCCAAATGTGGGGGTAAGGTAGAAAAATATGAAGTTTGTGCTCAAACGAAGATCACAAGGAAACCCTTTCCTCGGGTTAATCGAAGCACAGATCTTCTAGAGTTGGTACACTCTGATATCTGTGACTTCAAACAATTCTTTACAAAGGCCGGGATAAAGTATTTCATAACCTTCATCGATGACTTCTCAAAGTACGCTTTTGTCTACCTTCTGAAGGCTAAAGATGAAGCATTCGAGAAGCTCAAAGAGTTCAGGGCCGAAGCAGAGCGGCAGACTGGACAACAACTAAAGAGAATAAGAAGTGATCAAGGTGGAGAGTATCGATCTCATGAATTTGTATCGTTATACAAAGAACATGGAATTGTCAACGAGACCACTGCTTCGTACTCTCTTCAGTCAAATAGAGTAGCAGAGAGGAAGAACAGAACGTTGACAGAAATGATTAACTCAATGTTATTGACTACGGGTCTGCCAAAGTGCTACTGGGGGGAAGCTGCATTGACGGCCACTTTTATTCTAAATAGAGTGCCTCATGCAACTTCAGACATTACTCCTCATGAACTCTGGTTCAAAGTCAGACCTAACTTAAATGTCATTCGAGTGTGGGGGTGCCTGGCATATGTAAAGCTTCCAGATCTGAAGATTCAGAAGCTCGGGACAAGGACTGCAAAGACAATCTTTTTGGGTTATGTCGAGAAGAGTAATGCTCGGAGATTTCTTGACATTGAATCAAATCATATCAATGAATCTTGCGACGCAGAATATTTTGAAGACAAATTTGTAAGGCACAAGAACATTGTTCTTGCGGACATTTCGGAGAACAATGAGGGTGCGCAAGAAACTAAAGTTTTCAATGAGAATGTAGTCCAAGAAGATGTTGTTATTGAAACAACGGTTGAACCAGAACTCGCTGAGCCGTCAGCTAAGCGTGTGAGGAGGCCGAAGGACTTCGGAAGTGACTTTGTCACCTATCATGTGGAAGTAAATCTGCTTATCTATGATGAGGCGATGAAGACCAGAGACGCAGTTTTCTGAAGGGAGGCGATAGATAATGAAATTGATTCCATCACCTCAAATAACACTTGGGTGTTGGTTGATCTTCCTGAAGGAGCAAAACCCATCAGATGCAAATGGAACTTCAAGAAGAAGATGAAAGCAGATGGAACTATTGACAAATTCAAGGCTAGGTTGGTAACCCGGATGACCACCATCATAATATTAATTGCGCTCGCAGGGATTGACTACTTTGATACGTATGCTCTAGTAGCCCAGATAATCACCATCAGAATGTTAATTGCTCTCGCAGCAATACATAAGTTGATGATACATCAGATGGATATGAAAATGGCTTTCCTAAATGGCAAGCTGACCGAAGAGATTTACATTCAACAGCCAGAGGAATTTATCATCAAGAGTCTTGAAGACAAAGTCTGCAAGTTGGTGAAATTCTTGTACGATCTTAAACAAGATCCCAAGATGTGGTATGAGAAATTTGACAAGGTTATAAGGTCAAATGGCCACATGGTCAGCGAGACGGACAAGTGTGTTTACACAAAGTTCGCTAACGGAAGAGGTGTAATCGTTTGTCTGTACGTGGACGACATGCTAATTCTAGGTACGGATATGGTCTGCGTCACGGAGACAAAGTTTATCTCGAATAAGTTTAGTATGAAGGACTTGGGGGAAGCTGATGTGATCTTAGGGATCAAGATCATCCGGACAGACACTGGACTAGTGCTGCCACAGTCTCATTATATTGAGAAGATGATCACATGTTACGGGTATCATAATCTTCCAGGGATCGATACGCCTTACAGGTGTGATATGAATTTGAAGCCTAATTCGAGGAAAAGCGTCAGGCAGCTAGAGTACGCAAACGTTATCGAGAGTTTGATGTATGCTACTACTGTCATAAGGCTTGACATAGCTTTCGCCGTGGCAATGTTGAGTCATTTCACGAGCAACCCAGGCATTGAGCACTGGAAAACTGTGAAATGGGTTATGAGATATCTCAAGAAGACTCAGACATATGTACTGCACTACAGCGAAGATCCGCTAGTAGTAAAAGGCTTCAGTGATACCAACTAGTGCTCAGAGTTGGAGAGCGAGAGGTCTACAGGTGGATTTATTTTCACAATGGGTGGAGCTGCTATATCGTGGAAGTCGAAGAAGCAGACTATGCTCTCACGATCATCCATGGAATCTGAGTTCCTTGCACTTGCTACCGTAGCGGAGGAAGCAAAATAGCTTCGGAAGCTCATGTATAATCTTCCAATGGCTGGGGCACAAATACCACAATACCGATATACTGCGACAACCAGGCAACTGCGACGATGGCATCAAATGACCTCTTCAACGGAAAGAAGACGACTGTACGGTTAAAGCACAGGATAGTATACGATCTCATCAAGAGAGGTTATTACAGTGATTGATGTTCGGAGTCAGGAGAACCTGGCAGATCCGTTCACCAAGGGCCTCAAGCGCTAGCTAGTCGATGACACAGCAAAAAAAATAGGCTTGAATCCATTCTGATATTATGTTATTGTAATCCTACCATAAATTTTATACTATTAGTTCTGTAACACCCAGTTTTCCAGATAAGGATAATTTTGAAATTTTGTAATTATAATTATTATTTATTGATATTTATTTTACATCATGATTTTTGGTAATTTTTAATCATTTTTAATCATTTTTAAACCGTTTAAAAACTATTTTAAATCATGACTTGTGATTTTAATGTGCTGCTAGTGAAACCCGAGAGACTGTCTGACCTAGAGCCTAACCAAGTGATTAGGGATATTTATTTATTATTTTTAGCCCAGGGGTAGTTTGGTCATTTTGGCTTATTAGAATTTTTGATTAAAATATTAGATTGGTGAATTCTAGTTTGACTTTGACTTGCTGAGACTAGTAGACTAGCCTAGAACCTAACCCTAGCTATGGTAACCCTAGCCTAACTTGAGTTAACCCATTTTAGTCACTAGAGATTAGTTTTAGAATGAGGAGATTTGGTTTAGTGAATTTAAGTCATGATTTATGGTTTTATGAAATGGCTTATGACTTCATGACTAAATTAATCATGACTTAAGCCCATGGGCCAATTTAGGAAACCCTAACCCTAATTATTCCACTCATGACCAGCCATAGGAGAACCCCTCCCTATTTAATGTCACGTTGAGAAGTTCTTGCCTCTTTTAGAGCTTGACCTAGTTTTGAAGAAAAGATATTTTTTCCCTTCCAAAAATCCCCATAAATTTATTTTAATTCCTTTTTAATCCTAGTCTTTTACATTAGGTTCTAATTTCTGTATGTTTATTATTTCTGGAGATTAATCTCAGTTTTGGGTTCATTTGGAGCTTTGGAGTTGGTATTGGAAATCTTTCCATTGGGGCTTTCTTGGAGGATTGACACACATAGGTAAACACCCTTAAACTATGATTTAATCTTGTTTTTAGTGCATAATGGCTTAGAAATAGGTGTCCCCTAGCTACTGTAGGAATTTCATGTCATTTGCATTAGGTTACGTGTCCGTATCGGACACATATCGAACCTATAGGCTAGGTGTTCGATGAAATGCCCGAACCGATTCGATTTGTTGTTTTTATAAATCTACTTGAATAGAATCCTAGATCTAGATGTGTTTGTTAATTTCTGTGAAGAGTGTTAGGTATTTTGGTGTCTTATTATGTCGGATTCTCGAGTTGGACACGCTGTGCACGCACGTACACGGTGTCCTGCATCACGGGCTAAATATCTCCTTGTGTCGGACACGTGAGGACACGAAAATTTATGGAAATAATGGGGCAATCACTGACACTATTCTCCCAAAACTTGGGAGCATATGGTTCACCACACGAGGAGAAATCGCGCGCACACTAGACACGTACTGTGTGCACGTGCGGGAATTTCCTTCACTGACACGCACGTTTAATAGACACGACACGTATCATGGACATGTTGTAGGCACGTGGACACATACCCCTATACTAGGCATACACATGTGCACGGCCACGTGTCTCCACGTGGCCTGTGTCGTGCACTGGACACGCGTGCACGCGCTGTGTATTGTGCAGTGCACGTGTACGTGTTTGTGTGTGTTGGACACGTTCGTGTCCACTTGGTGGGACACGAATGACTTGTCTGACACGTGTACACTTGATTCATGATTTACCAACCTGTAATTTAGCATATTAACATGTTTTAGTATTCGAAATTCGATTTTCCCATTATTGACTGATACGAGTTCCAGTTTTTATAATATCCTAAATTGATTCCCTGTTTTAAACTGTTTTGATAATTAAATTACTGTGTTTAATTCATGTGCATGTGTATTAATCACTGCTAGGTTAGATTTTCATGTTAGATTAGGCTTGTAATCAAGAAATGAAATTTCGAACAGGGGAATAGGACTGAACTGATACTCAGTTTCCATTCTTTAATTTTCTGAGTTTAATTCCTATTTAAACTGAATTTTTGATGCTAAATTGCTATGTTAGATTTAATTACATGTATATTAGTTTGTTGTTAATGATGGTTACATGTGTTGGTTGAGGTTAGCAAGGTTATGGGGTTTTCGAATATGAATGGACTGATTAGTGATGAACTGAATCACACATTCCTGAAAATTAATTTCTAACTTTGATTTCAAGTTTTCAACTAATTCTGAAATGTTTTGCCATGTTCAGTCATTCACCTATGCTGGTTCACTGTTAGATTAAATTCATGATAGTTAGGTTTTATTGTTGAATGGATTTCAAAATTTGGGTTTTGGTTATAGCAGTCAGTTGGTTTTCTTTTTCCTGAACTTAAAACCTGAGAATAGGTTTCAATTTGTAGTATATTAACTGTCAATTTGGGTTACCTGTTGGTTTTTAGGAACTGATATTGATTTTCTTCATTCCTGTTAAAACTGAATTCCATGTAAAAATAGCCATGTTGATTCAATATTTTGTGTTAGTTCACTGTCATTGCATAAAACTGTAATTGATTTCCTGCCATTTTGTTTACTGTTCCCTATTGCATTCCTATTTCCTACACTACACTAACTTAACACCATGCTGCCATGTACCCACACACCATGCCACACACCATATCACACTCTACTGTTCACATGTACACACACACACATTTTCTAACCTAGCACTCTACTGTCAACCTATTGCTAACTGTCATGCTTCCACACATTCACCTATTACACCTCACTGTCACACACCATGCCACATTGCCACCCTTATATCACACACATACATGTACACCTAGACTCACACACACATGTGCCATTATTTACCCCTATCACCCTATTTGTATATATGTATATATATATATATATATATATATATATATATATATATATATATATATATATATATATATATATATATATATATATATATATATATCTATATGTGATATATATATCAATGTGACCTATATGTATATATGTATAAATATGTGTTAACTATATTAAATTAGATTATTATTGAATGTGTGAAATGTGTGAGAATATATGTAATATGTGATTTAGACTATAGGTGATATAGCCTATGGCCTATAGCCTATGGCTCATAACCTGTATTTATGGTTTGAATGCCAGTTAAGGTGTGTAGTTGGCTCATATAGCCTAGACAGTGTGAGTGCTTGCTAGAATAGGCTGGTTAGGCTTAGTGAGACTTGTTTGGCTTAGGCTTGACCTAGTTGACCTAGTTTGACTAGTCTAGTTGACTAGAGTTGACCGAGAGTTGACTTTAGTCCAGTTTGACCCCAAACATCATGTAGATGCATTGTAGCAGTCTGATATATTATTTTAGACTTATAGTGACTTGTACTGTTCTATAGGAGACAGACACCACTCCTATGACAGTAGATACTCTTCAGATACTCAGGATACAGGCGAGTACATTCTCTGATCATTTTATATCTTGTTTAGGATTATATTTTCTGCTTTAGATTACTTTACATGATGCTGACACGTTGGAAACACAGATTAGTACTATATAGATCTTATCATGCGATGTTATCCCCTTAGCGGATACATCGGGTATTTCATGTTCGTTTACTTTATCGTGAGCATCGTGTACTCCTTGTATTCGTGACATTCGTGTGCAAATCGTATAAAATCGTATATATTCATATGTTTTTACATGATCTTCGTGTACGACTATACTTCATATGCAATAACATAACTTGGCTAGATCCTTGTGTATTGATTGGGGCGGAGAAGTAGAAGTGGTTATGTATTCAATCCAGTAGTTTACTCGTGTGCAACCTCTTTAGATTACTCGTGTGCAACATCGTGCCGTTTACATAACCATCTTGTGCTCTGAATCACTAGTCACTGTTAGTTCTCTATATACTGTAGCTATTTACTTACAGTCTCTCTCTTTTTACATCATGTTGTTCTTCAGTTTTCTGTATCTTACTCTCTAGCATGTTTATATTTCCTAACCTGTTATGATTTGTTGAGATGTACTGTACTCGCTCCTATCCTGACTGGACCTGTTGAAAATTTTACAGAGAATGATGAGGCTCTGGTGGCTACCCATTATGGTGCAGCTTTAGACATCACTTGTGACTTTGACCCACTTGCAGTAGAGGATCTACCACCAGTGGTTTAGATTGCTAGTTTAGACTCTTACCTAGTCTTTCTCAGTGATACATTATTGTATATATATATACTGGGAGTTTATTTTATCTGATGTTATGGAGATGTTATCTTAGACTTATCTGGATTGTATCTCTATGGATTTCATTCTGTTCTTATCTATCTATCTATCTATCTTTTATCATGCTCTACCTTAGATGTGATTGAGACTGTATTTGCTATGTCACCTCCATTCGGAGTGTATATACTGTACATGTATATTTATATTGTTAGATGTTTGACCTAGGACAACGTTCTACCGTCGATACTGCGGCGTAGGCTGGACGTACCCACGTCTCGTGTCCTTACTCTAGGGTGTGGGTCGTGACACGTTTTTAGTGGTGGCCCATGCAAGTCGAGTTTATATAGTGGTATTCGAACTAGAGTATCACTACAGCCTGCAGTTAGATTAGGATATTTTTGAGGGTACTCAATCACACTAGGAAAAACTCTTAATCAGATTAATTTTATCTAAACTTGCTGTTTATTGTCTTTCCTTGAATATAAACTGTCCTCCTTTGATTTTTTTTGCTTCATTCTCAGTAATTGCTTCTTGTTTTGATCTGTCTTCATGATGGTTATGGAGATATGATCTTACCGCTCCGGTCCGAGGGATACCATCGAGAGGCTGGCCACCTCTCGTCCTGTTCAGCAGGGCCTCGAGACTGTAGCTCCTGTTGTGCCGACTCAGGTTGGCATTTCTGCTACATTGGAGGTGCACCTCCGTCTGTACAGAGACCTTTTCCCGTCATTCTCGATTTCTCTCATCAGCAGCGGTTCATGCAGCATCAGCAGCAGACCAGGGAAAACCAGCAGGGACGAGCTATCGTCAGGACAGTCGAGGATGCACAGACCATTGGAGATCTTGCTGTAAGTTCTGTTCTTCTCGATTCCATTTCCGTAATTGTCTCTTATAACTATCTTGAAATCCGATTCCATCTGTTCCTTGTTGATTGATTAATTTTGTCATGTTGCACTTTTGTTATGTTTGTTTCTCTTCTGAGAAAATCATATGGGCTAGGTCACCTCCGTTATGGGATCTAGAATCTTCGATAGTCGTGTTAGTTGGCATAGTGAGGACATATAGTCAGATTTTGGACGTATTTTTCTAGTGTGGGAATTTAAGGTTTTCGCTGTCGCATGCGGCAATACAAAAATTTTAAATACCATAATTTTAGAGGTATGTACCTTAGTCAAGGACTCTGTGATTATCATAGCCTTGCCCACTAGCATGACGAAGACTCTGAGTAACATAATTTTAGACAGACGCATATGATTATCAGATTATATCTTGAGAAGGTTTTTAAACATATCATCTCTATCATACCCTTATGTTGTTTTAAAATTGTATTCCATCATCAAATAACTTAGGAGTAGGGATATTTAGTTTTGTAGAGCTTATTCATATGTAGTTCTTTCATAGTGTAATAATATGATGACTTGTAGAGTGTCTGTACCCTAGAGATGATAGTTAGTATTGGTATTAGAATAGTAACCCATTGTAGATGATTTTTCTGTTATTTATAATACCAACCAGTTTACATATAGGATGTTAGTATGCCTTACAGCCTTGATGATTGTTATTACTTTCCTTACCTTTTTCTAGTGAGGCACCCATGACCAGAGCCTGTCCTTGAGTATAGTTGCAGTTCACCTAAGACTGAGAGGTCTATATATACATATAGATTACAGATGATATTGGCATATGTAATGGGTTGGTTGGTATCTATAGGCCATTGTTGTATAGGGTATTGCCATGTTATTTAGCCTATATTTGGTTCAGTTTTCTATTTTAGTTAATTTTTCTTTGTGTGGAGTTCAGTCATGTTTGATCAACCTTTATAGACAGTGTGCAGACCCTTCACTAGATACCCTGTCCCTTTGGTTCAGACCTGTACAATTTGTTCACTGCACTCAAATTTTATTATCTACCATGTTGCATCATAGGTTTCACTGGACCATATTTCAGACCCCAATTATTGACTCACCAATATAACCATCAACCCCTTACCATATTCTACATATCTGGAGAGTTAGTATCATACATATTAGAGGTCTGCACTCACCACTTGGGACAGTTCACTGATCTGTCCCAATACACCTTACAATATTTGACCCCTTCATTGGAGTGACAGGCATGTGGTAGGAAGTGTGTGTTATTAGACCTTGAGTAGATTTGAGGTGACGAGGGTTAATATATATAGTTTGTATATATATGTGATGTATTTTGATTGGTATGTAGCCTGCACTCATTTGTAGTATACTGCCGATTGCATTCCCTGTATACTAGTTTGATTCACTTCTTCAGACCACTGTCCAGCATGTAGTTAGTTCAGCCAGATAGAGAGGAGAGGCCAGGTTGATCTAGAGGCATGTTTCATTCACCATGTAGGTTTTCTTTCACTTTGACTTTACAAGTGGACCCAAATATCCTGTCCTTTAGCTTATAATTTTAGTCTCCTTAGCATCATTTCCTTTTGCCTACACTGATGATTCAGACCATTCATCCTTAGCCTAATTTCTAAGCACTGTTCAGTTCCTTATGAGTTTAGTCTACTTTAACCCTTTGATGATCAGTTATATGTATATATATATATAGATGATATACCAAGGATATATGTATAGGGTTGTTGTTCTTGAGCTTATGTATATGTGGTATTGGGATTGTGTGCTTAGAATATAGGCATTTAGTTATGGGTGACTTGATAGGATTGGAAAGTTTAGAGCTAGCCTATTATAGAGTTTTTCTCTTGCTAATCTCTAGTTGCCAACACCTAGATAGCTAGCATAGGTGAAATCCTAAAAAGTTGACCTGTTGATGACCAAGTACTTGGATGTTGAGAAATTGACTAGTTGTTGACCAGTAGTTGACCATTGTCAATTTTTGACTTAGTTGACTGGAGATAGGATTAGAAGCAGGTTGTTGTTGTGTTGATGATCATGTTTGATTATTTAGTAACTTGAGACCTTGCTTGTGATTAGGTTGGAGACATAGATTTTATGCGGATATCTCTGACTCGTGGTACTATACATTTTGGTGGATGTGGGAAGCTTAGCCCGCGCTTCATCGGACCTTTCGTAATCAGCGGAAGGATCGGTGATGTGGCTTATAGGCTAGACTTGCCACCTGCACTAGTGGGTGTCCACAACATATTCCACGTATCATAGTTGAGACGGTGCGTGGCTGACCCTAGCCATGTACTCGATCACTCGGAGATTGAGGTAGGGCCTACTCTCAGTTATCCAGAGTAGCCAGTAGAGATTCTGGATTGCCGAGAGAAGGTGCTGAGAAACCAGGTGATACCCTTGGTTCGCGTCGCATGGAGGCATCATTCTCCAAGAGAGTCTACCTGGGAGCGGAAGGATGAGATGCACGAGCGATACCCATATCTGTTTGCACCGTGAGGTATAACTATGAGGTATAACTATCTATCCTTCTCATCAGTGTAGTTTCGCCTTTTAATTTCGAGGACAAAATTTTTCTAAGGTGGGTAGGATTGTAACACCCAGTTTTTCAGATGAGTGTAATTTTGAAATTTTATAATTATAATTATTATTTATTGATATTTATTTCACATCATAATATTTGGTGATTTTTAATCATTTTTAAACTGTTTAAAAACTGTTTTAAATCATGACTTGTGATTTTGATGTGCTTCTAGTGAAACCCGAGAGACTGTCTGACCTAGAGCCTAACCAAGTGATTAGGGATATTTATTTATCATTTTTAGCCTAGGAATAGTTTGGTCATTTTGGCTTATTAGAATTTTTGATTAAAATATTAGATTGGTAAATTCTAGTTTGACTTTGACTTGCTGAGACTAGTAGACTAGCCTAGAACCTAACCCTAGCTATGGTAACCCTAGCCTAACTTGAGTTAACCCATTTTAGTCATTAGAGATTAGTTTTCGAATGATGAGATTTGGTTTAGTGAATTTAAATCATGATTTATGGTTTTATGAAATGGCTTATGACTTCATGACTTAATTAATCATGACTTAAGCCCATGGGCCAATTTAGGAAACCCTAACCCTAATTATTCTACTCATGACCAGCATAGGAGAACCCCTCCCTATTTAATGTCATGTTGAGGAGTTCTTGCCTCTTTTAGAGCTTGACCTAGTTTTGAAGAAAAGGTATTTTTCCCCCTTCCAAAAATTCCCATAAATTCATTTTAATTCCTTTTTAATCCTAGTCTTTTGCATTAGGTTCTAATTTCTATATGTTTATTATTTCTGGAGGTTAATCTCAGTTTTGGGTTCATTTGAAGCTTTGGAGTTGGTATTGGAAATCTTTCCATTGGGGCTTTCTTGGAGGATTGACACACATAGGTAAACATCCTTAAACTATGATTTAATCCAGTTTTTAGTGCATGATGGCTTAGGAATAGGTGTCCCCTAGCTACTGTAGGAATTTTGTGTCATTTGCATTAGGTTACGTGACCGTATCGGACACGTATCGAACCTACAGGATAGGTGTTCGATGAAATGCCCGAACTGATTCGATTTGCTGTTTTTTGCAAATCTACTTGAATAGAATCCTAGATCTAGATGTGTTTGTTAATTTCTGTAAAGTGTGTTAGGTATTTTTGTGTCTTGTTGTGTCGGATTCTCGAGTTGGACACGCTATGCACGCACATACACGGTGTCCTGCATCACGGGCAGAATATCCCCTTGTATCGGACACGTGAGGACACAAAAATTTATGGGAATGATGGAAAAATCACTGACACTATGCTCCCAAAATTTAGAAGCATATGGTTTACCACACGAGGAGAAATCACGCGCGCACTGGACATGCACTGTGTGCACGTGCGAGAATTTCCTTCACTGACACGCATATTTAACAGACACGACACGTATCATGGCCACGTTGCAGGCACGTGGACACGTACCCCTACCCTAGGCGTACATGTGTGCACGGCCACGTGTCTCCACGTGGCCTGTGTCGTGCACTGGACATGCGTGCACGCGTACACGATGCTGTGCACTGTGCAGTGCACGTGTACGTGTTTGTGTGTGTTGGACACGTTCGTGTCCACTTGGTGGGACACGAATGACTTGTCTGACACATACACTTGATTCATGATTTACCAACCTTTAATTTAGCATATTAACATGTTTTAGTATTCGAAATTCGATTTTCCCATTATTGATTTATACGAGTTCCAGTTTTTATAATATCCTGAATTGTTTCCCTATTTTAAACTGTTTTGATAATTAAATTACTGTGTTTAATTCATGTGCATGTGTATTAATCTCTGCTAGGTTAGATTTTCATGTTAGATTAGGTTTGTGATCAAGAAATGGAAATTCGAACAGGGGAATGGGACTGAACTGATACTCAGTTTCCATTCTTTAATTTTTTGAGTTTAATTCCTATATAAACTTAATTTGTGATGCCAAATTGATCTGTTAGATTTAATTACATGTATATTAGTTTGTTGTTAATGATGGTTACATGTGTTGGTTGAGGTTAGCAAGGTTATGGGGTTTTCGAATATGAATGGACTGATTAGTGATGAACTGAATCACACATTCCTGAAAATTAATTTCTAACTTTGATTTCCAGTTTTCAACTAATTCTGAAATGTTTTGCCATGTTCAGTCATTCACCTATGCTGGTTCACTGTTAGATTAAATTCATGATAGTTTGGTTTCATTGTTGAATGTATTTCGAATTTTGGGTTTTGGTTATAGCAGTCAGTTGGTTTCCTTTTTCCTGAACTTAAAACCTGAGAATAGGTTTCAATTTGTAGTATGTTAACTGTCAATTTGGGTTACCTGTTGGTTTTTAGGAACTGATATTGATTTTCTTCATTCCTGTTAAAACTGAATTCCATGTTAAAATAGCCATGTTGATTCAATGTTTTGTGTTAGTTCACTGTCATTGCATAAAACTGTAATTGATTTCCTGCCATTTTGTTCACTGTTCCCTATTGCATTCCTATTTCCTACACTACACTAACTTAACACCATGCTGCCATGTACCCACACACCATGCCACACACCATATCACATTCTACTGTTCACATGTACACACACACACACACATTTCCTAACCTAGCACTCTACTGTCAACCTATTGCTAACTGTCATGCTTTCACACATTCACCTATTACACCTCACTGTCACACACCATGCCACATTGCCACCCTTGTATCACACACATACATGTACACCTAGACTCACACACACATGTGCCATTATTTTCCCCTATCACCCTATATATATATATATATATATATATATATATATATATATATATATATATATATATATATATATATATATATATATATATATCACACACACACACACACACACACACACACACACACATATATATATATATATATATATATATATATATATATATATATATATATATATATATATGTGTGTGTGTGTGTGTGTGTGTGTGTGTGTGTGTGTGATATATATATATCACACACACACACACACACACACACACACACACACACACATATATATATATATATATATATATATATATATATATATATATATATATATATATATATAAAATATATATATATCAATGTGACCTATATGTATATATATGTATAAATGTGTGTTAACTATATTAAATTAGATTAATATTGAATGTGTGAGAATATATGTAATGTGTGATTTGGACTATAGGTGATATAGCCTATGGCCTATAGCCTATGGCTCATAACCTGTGTTTATGGTTTGAATGCCAGTTAAGGTGTGTAGTTGGCTCATATAGCCTAGATAGTGTGAGTGCTTGCTAGAATAGGCTGGTTAGGCTTAGTGAGACTTGTTTGGCTTAGGCTTGACCTAGTTGACCTAGTTTGACTAGTCTAGTTGACTAGAGTTGACCGAGAGTTGACTTTAGTCCAGTTTGACCCCAAACATCATGTAGATGTATTGTAGTAGTCTGATATATTATTTTAGACTTATAGTGACTTGTACTGTTCTATAGGAGACAGACACCACTACTAGGACAGTAGATACTCTTCAGATACTCAGAATACAGACGAGTACATTCTCTGATCATTTTATGTCTTGTTTAGGATTATATTTCCTGCTTTAGATTACTTTACATGATGCTGACACGTTAGAAACACGGATTAGTACTATATAGATCTTATCGTGCGATGTTATCCCCTTAGCGGATACATCGGGTTTTTCATGTTCGTTTACTTTATCGTGAGCATCGTGTACTCCTTGTATTCGTGACATTCATGTGCAAATCGTATAAAATCGTGTATATTCATGTGTTCACATGATCTTCGTGTACGACTATACTTCATATGCAATAGCATAACTTGGCTACATCCTTGTGTATTGATTGGGGCGGGGGAGTAGAAGTGGTTATGTATTCAATCCAGTAGTTTACTCGTGTGCAACCTCTTTAGATTACTTATGTGCAACATCGTGCCGTTTACATAACCATCTTGTGCTCTGAATCACTAGTCACTGTTAGTTCTCTATATACTGTAGCTATTTACTTACAGTCTCTCTTTTTTTACATCATGTTGTTCTTCAGTTTCCTGTATCTTACTCTCTAGCATGTTTATATTTCCTAACCTATTATGATTTGTTGAGATGTACTGTACTCGCTCCTGTCCTGACTTGACATGTTAAAATTTTTACAGAGAATGATGAGGCTCTGGTGTCTACCCATTATGGTGCAGCTTTAGACATCACTCGTGACTTGGACCAACTTGCAGTAGAGGATCTACCACCAGTGGTTTAGATTGCTAGCTTAGACTCTTACCTAGTCTTTCTCATTGATACATTATTGTATATATATACTAGGAGTTTGTTTTATCTGATGGAGATGTTATCTTAGACTTATCTGGATTGTATCTCTGTGGATTTCATTCTGTTCTTATCTATCTATCTTTTATCATGCTACTTAGATGTGATTGAGAATGTATTTTCTATGTCACCTCCATTCGGAGTGTATATACTGTACAGGTACCTTTAGATGTTTGACCTAGGATAGCGTTCTACCGTCGACGTTGCGGGGTAGGCTGGACGTACCCACGTCTCGTGCCCTTACTCTAGGGTGTGGGTCGTGACACGTTCAAAGAGAAATCTACTAGGCATCTAGTTTTTGGTTCAAGGTAGGACCATTAACTGGAAAAATATCAAGAATAGTGGGTACATGTCTTATGTGGCATGGAGAGGTTGCAGACCTACAACCGCAGTTGTCTACTATTATTTTTTGCGAAAAACGGATCCTGTGAGAGGTTGGCTTAAACGCCTTAATGAGTTCTCAGGCATAGTGAATGTCTGGTGTGCTTTACAGGAAGCACGGTAGCGTAGCACTACAAGGAGTGAAACTCTATACTATAGTGGGGTTACTCCACCATGAGGTTCCCGAAAGGGGTAATGCCTCGGCTTTGCGAGCCAAGTCACAGCGAAGTAGCACCGCAAATAGACCGGTAGCATAATGTTGTATGATAAAATTAAAGAAGGGTAGTCAGCACTATAAATAAAAGATATTCCTCATGTTACAATGGCATGACACTACGACGAGGTACCCGGATAGGGGTAAAGCCTTAGCCTTGCAAGCCATGTCATTGCGGCGTAACACCGCCATGGAGCCTAAGGCTTCATGCTGGATAGTATGGCACTACAAAGAGGCTGTGACCTCATGCTATAGTAGTATGACACTACGATGAGGTTTTCGGTTGGGGTAATGCCTCAACTTTAGGCTATGTTATAGCGGCATAGCACCGCAAGGAAAGCGCAATGCTTCATGCCATGTCTCTTTAATAAAGAACTCACCTATAGTGTATGGACAGAGATAGCAGGCCGTCTCTTGAGGATAAACTTGTAGACGCTCAAAATTATACACTGAAATCAGGCTGGCACAGGGCCTTTAATATGTAGTCAGAAGCACGTTTAACTACATTATGTGAGTGGAAAGAATTTCAGCTATGGTACAGAATTCAAGGCTTAGTCCATTCTTGTATTATAGTCTGTTGTTTGACCCATGCGAAAAGATTCAAGTCGTAAGCGACATCTCTCCTAATGAATGATGGACAGTTACTGTGGGGAACACTCAACTCCATATATCGAGATATATGGGGGATTGTTGGAGCTTTTTCTTTGTAACATGTGAAGAGAGCTTGCTCTCAACACATGCCTAGTAAAGTTTAGTCCCACATTGGAAAAGCATCATGAGGTATCTCAATATATATACTTGGTATGTGTTGTTGAGATATGCAAATAGGGTGGTGACCCTAAGGAAGGAACCATGTGGGTGATTTTACTAGGAGGTAAGGTTAAGACACCATGGTAAAGCATTAGCTTTTTGCTCTTGGAATTTATTCCTTTGGAGCTAGCGACTCGAACTCGGACTGGGACTCGGGCTCAGGCTCATATGCTCATGAGGAGTAATTTGGTATTTTGTTGGCACACTTTGCACTTAGCACGTCAGCATCGTCGTTATACGCATAGTGCACTTAAGTTGCGCGAGCCTCTTGCACAACCGTTCATGCGCCAGTTCGTACAGCCAGATAACGCTGCCAGATAGTGCAGCAGTTGGTGCTACAGTTGGTGCGATGGTTGGTACGGGCGATACGCGTATGGCACAGGTGGCACAGGTAGCGGTACGCGTGTGGCGCGAGTTGCACAGGTAGCGCGTGTGGCGCAAGTGCACAATTTGCATTATGCGCGTTTAGCACATATGGTACAAGTTGCGCAGGTGGCGCGCATTGTGCGCCAGTTGGTTCAGATCGTATCTGTGCACGATTTGAGTGATCACAATAAAAATAGGGTTTTGGCGACGGAAGATTAGCGATAGAAAATTACATCGCTAATAGCGACAAATGAGCGACGGATTCGTGACGGATTTTCGTCAAATTATAAAGTAAATATCATTTATTTTTATTGTCCAAAAGTGTCGACAAGGAGTCACTTTTTCGTTGGTAATCTAGCGACGGAGTTATTTACCGTCGCTAAGTAGTAGCACATCTGTCAGTATTTGGCAGGAAACACGCGGGAATGCGGCACCAAATTTGCGTCAAATTAGCGACGGACATGACTTTCGTTGCTAAGTCAGTTCCGTCACTAGGTCGTCGCACAGTTGTCGCAATATTGTCCAAATTTTTGTGCTGCCTAGAATTTCATGCTTCAATGGCGACGAATTAGCGACGAAAATTATCCGTCGTAAATCCGTCGCTAAATTTTTGAACCATTTAATTCGAATCGAAGGGGGGTGGGGAGGGTTACATTTCCCTCCTCCTGAACTCTCTCTCTCCAACCCTCCTCTAGAGCCCCCCTTACGTCCGACGTGCACCGACGAGCCCTCCCCCCGTCCGACGTGCCCGCCGTCGACGAGCCCCCACCCCCCACTCTCAGGTACTACTCTCTCTTCTCTCTCTCTCTCTTAGGGTTGGGTTCGGGTTAGGGTCTGGGGTTGGGGTTAGGATTAGGGTCTGGGGTTTAGGTTTAGGTTAGGTTTCGGGTTAGGGTTAGGGTCTGGGGTTTGGGTTCGATTTAGGGTTTGGGTTTGGGTTAGGGTTAGAGTCTAGGGATAGGGTTAGGGTTAGGTTCGGATTTGAAGTCGGGGTCGAGTTCGGGTTTGGAGTCGGGGTCGAGTTCTAAGTATATATAATGTATCTATTTTTACTTTTTGATACTAATTAGGAGTATATTAATAATTTGATCTATTACATGAAGCATAATAAGGTTGAAGCATATAAGGTTGTAAACCAATCAGTAAGGGTGTAAAAGCATGTAAAATAAAAAATTTGATCTACTGCGTGTAAACCAATCGGTAAGGGTGACTATTATTTCATTTAATTTCAAAACTACTAAGAAATAACACTAGAAATACTTATAATTATGCGTAGATGTATAAAATATTTTCTAAATATTAATAATTATTTGTTTTTCGATACCAAAAATCCGATACTCCGATCCGAAACCGCTGATACTATACCGATATCGCCGATACCGATACTCATAGGAATGGTCCGATACCGATTCTGATACCGATACTCATAGGAATCGGACCATTCCTATGAGTATCGGTATCGATGATACTATTGATATCGTCGATACCGATACTCATAGGAATAGTCCGATTCTGATACCGATACTCAGTTTTGGCCAAAATTGTTTTACAAGCATTATGGGCCTATTGTTCACTTTTACAAAACTAAAACTTTATAAAGTAAGAGTGTATAGAGTGAGTATCCTAGTAGTATATTGTAGTACCTAGAGTATATAGAGTGAGCCTCCCTACTCCCCTTCTTCTCATTCGGGTCATGTGGCCTCCTTCTCCGCATCATATGATATCCAACTCAACCAAAGCCTAGATAAGTGTGAAAATATTAATATTAACCAAGGTTCACAGTATCGGTATCAGAATCGGTATCACCATGAATCTCATGGCTTCCTCTACCAGAGCATAATGTAAAACCAAACGTGAAGCAGAACTTCATATTCAAAACATTAGAAGTAAAAAGTTTTCGATTGGTGGTAGGGCGAGCCAAAATCCTTTGACGGCTCCGTATCATTAGAAAGTATTTCTATCGGGCTTCTTCGACAGCATGGAGCATCTACCGATTCATCTACCATACGAAGTCCGTGTCGGTGCATCTGTTCATTATCGATGGATGTACCCATTTGAAAGATAAACAAACATCGATATAAATTAAGTAGATTTTATAATTTATTATTAATTCAAGATAATTTGTCTCTCTAGGTACCTACACCATTTAAAGAAGAAAGTTGGCAACAAGGCTCATATAGAGACTTCGATATACGAAGCATATCTTATCGAGGAGGTATCAAACTTCTGCTCCATTTATTTTGATACTCATGTCCAGATAAATCGAAATAGACCTCCAAGGAATGACGAAGATGTTGAGGATGGGGGCATATTCAATGTATGGGGCAAGCCTATTGGGGCTAGTAAAAAATGGTGGTTGACTGACGATGAGTTTGATGCAGCTTTCCTATATGTCTTGTTAAATTGTGACATGTAAGAGATTTGGAAAAGTAAGTGACTATACTTACACTCGTTATAATATCTAATTTGGTGAAGGAAAATATACTGACTCATTATTATTCTCTCTCTATCAGTGTATTTAGAGATGAAGTCAAAATGAGGACACCCGATATTACTGACGAGGGACTTCAAAGAGAGGTTGACTGTAACTTTCCGTCATGGTTTCGCAAATACGTAAGTAACTAAGATAATATGTTATGCGGCTACCATTAAAATATATGTAGCTAAAACATTTAAATTATCAATATGTGTTTATAGGTTTTATTGCATGAAACAACCCTAAAAATGAGAGCCTTCGTTATTTGGCATTGGGACCGATTAAGCAAGCAAAGACTTGGCCAGGCTATGTCGTTAACGGCTTCAAGTTTAAGGCAACTCAGAATGCTATAAATGCCGAATTTCTAAATGACGGCTTTAGTACAAAGGATTCTGGGGTTTGTATTAGAGGCACCATCTATGATGACGAGCCAGACTTTGACTATTATGAAGTAATTTAGGATATTATAGATTTATAATATCCTGCCCCATATCATATGCATATTGTGTTGTTCAAATGTGAGTGGTTCGATACGACACCAAATATCGGATGGAGAATCGATAAATAATTTAGAATCGTCGATATAAACCATCGCAGGAGATATAGACGGTCCGACACATTTGCGATAACAAGTCAGGCTGTTCAAGTCTACTATACAAGCTATCGAAGGTGTCGTAGAGATCAATTTGACTGGTGGGCAGTATACAAGATTAAAGCTAGAAATACATTCAATGTTGGAGATCCAGCATACCAAGAGGTCCAGGTCGAAAAGTCCTAATACTTGGGACAACAGTCGGATACCATGGATATTGAAGATATTATTGAGGAAAATTATGGGAAGGAAGATATTGATACACAAGACTTAACCGTCAACCATGGGACAAAGAGGCGTCTTGTCCCAATTATTGATCAGACTGAAGAAGAAGAAGAAGAAGAAGAAGAAGAAGAAGAAGAAGAAGAACTTGATGAGGATGAGGATACAGATGAAGTCAAGGATGAGGATATGGATGGGGACAAAGACGAGGATGAGGCCGAGGACGAGGACGAAGACGATAATTAGATTAAAAATATATCGGTATATAAAAACACTTCCAACTAACTTAGTGAATTTACTTTTACCTCATAAAAACACTTACAACTAACTTAGTGAATTTATTACCTCCTAAAAACACTTACAACTAACTTAGTGAATTTATTGCAGTTTAGTTATTTCAGTTTATCCTTCTACATTCTTATTTCATTTCATGCTTTTGTCGTTCGATTCATCTACTTATTGTATGGTTTTCTTTTTGCAGATGGCACTCCTAGTCTTCCCGTTAGTCGTGTCGGCACTTCTCGTACTGCTAGTAGTATATTTTAGTTTAGTCTTATATTTATTTATACTTATATATTGTTAATTATGTTTATGTGTTCTATTTACAGGTCATGACCACTAGCGATCGCAGCGATCGTGGTGGTCGTGGTTGTCACGTCCCGATCTGGGAAATCGCTCGTCCTCGCTAGATTTTACTCGAATCATCGTCCTCGTTGGGACGTGATGCCGCACGAGCCTGACTTTGTGCTCGTGCAAGGCAAGATAACGGTTCACATAGTCATTATCTCATGGTCGTAACATAAGCAGCGGAAGGAAACAAAGAATACAATAAGAATCTCTTTTATTCATAATGAACTGAAGGTTACAAGGCTCTGAATAGCCCAACATAATATGCCAATTGGCTACAACGCTCATGATCTCTCTAGCTCACAAAGGATTACATTATTCCATACATTATGTCTCTTTATAGCCACCAAGTAGTCTTTGGTCGAACATTTCCATGTCGCAAGTCCGAACGCCTATGCGGTAGCTCCTCTTGAAACGCTAAGGACTCCATGCCTTGGCGCATCCAAGACAAGCCCCGCCCGAACTGATCATAATCCTGAACCTGCATACAAACTAGTGGGGGATTAGTGCTTTCGTCCTCGCTTCGCACTGATCAAGACCCGCTCGCACCCATACCGAACACTAAATATCTTTAGTAAAACATGCATCTTAAGTTGTGATCTTTCTATTTAGCCTTAGGGTCAGTTTTATGGAAATACTTAAACATAGCACCTTATCATAAATGTGTCCAATACCGTGTTCCTGCGGTAGATACAGTTAGACATAATATGAACATAAACATAGTGATCGTGCTCATCTCCGTCCCATTT
Organism: Iris pallida; assembly: GCA_029216955.1. Lineage (NCBI taxonomy): Eukaryota > Viridiplantae > Streptophyta > Magnoliopsida > Asparagales > Iridaceae > Iris > Iris pallida. Next base: position 3,301,407 of record JANAVB010008798.1, on the reverse strand, counting down.
GCCTAGCCTGCAATGGTTAGACTTTACATAACAACTCATACAATTCACGTAACCAACCAACCATAAACTTGTACATATGCATAAGGGTGGCAGGCCCTGCACCTGTACCCAACTCTCACCTCAGCCCAACGGCCCTATCTATATTAAGGTCACGGTATTTTGCACCGTAATGGACTTGGCATCTCTTATGTGTAAGCCTATGATCGCTTCGATACGGGTTGCTAGCCCAGTATCCGAAGGATCCCAAATTTATGGATATCATAACTTATCATAGCACTGGACGGTCGCAATCCGTCCGAATGATATGCACCATAAATACCGCACATAATTTCCTCCTAGGCCGAACGGTGCCGGTGCCCCGGCGTAACCGTCCGAGGGAAGCCGCACCCGTGCACGGGCCATTCGAGTCTATTGACCATACAATACGCGCCATAGCAAACACACATAACATTCCAACCAATCCTCCGTTGCATAAACATAATCTCGTTCCATAAACGGTTTCACGTTCCATAAACATAATCTATCATCCCTATCTCACGCTCCGTCGGCGTTATGTCCCAACACATCCATATTGATGCACGACGCCCAACGGCTTAGTTATCTCGTTTTCATATTCAGCGCGTACCATTCGTAAGTTGTTCTCATAGCCTAATTTCGTAGTTGCTTAGTTATTCCCTATCTTCCGTGCACGAGGGCACGCTCAGCGTCGTAATCAATGTTCTACGCCTAGTATTCAGTGTTCTCAGAGGCATGCACGTGATGCACATCTCGATATTGTCTTTCAATGTTCTACTATCACCGCCCTACTGTGACTCGTACACTTGATGCACGTCGCTTCACACTACCAAAATAACCAACTTTAGCGACGGCCACATCCGTCGCTCATCCGTCGGTAACATAAATTACCGACGGAATAGCGACGGATATTTGATGAAAATGGCCGTCAGAAAATACGTCGTCGCTAAAACTTGTCCGTCGCTAAGCCGTCGGACAAATGATTAACCGACGGACTAGCGACTGATTACCGACGGTTGCCTTTCAATGGTTTAGCGACGGATTAGCGACTTGTTCCCGTCGGTTTACATGCCATATAATATTAAAATATCCGTCGCTAAGCCGTCGTAAATAGGTCGGTAAAAGCGTATCAGAGAGGTTCCTGATACGCAAAATCAGTCGCTATTCCGTCGCCATTCCGTCGTTAACCTCGACGTTATAGCGACGGATTAGCGACGGGTAGGGCGTCGGCCTGGTTCTGGAAAGCTTCCATATTTCCAGAACCATGTCGACGGATAATGGGTCGCTAAGCCGTCGCTAGTCCATCGTCATCCTCGACAGATTAGCGACGGATTAGCGACCCACTATCCGTCGCTAAGTCTCTGGAAACCTACCATATTTCCAGAACCATGTCGACGGATTTGCCGTCGCTAGGTAGTCGATATTCCGTCGCTAATAGTCCAGTTAGCGACGGAAGTTCCGTCGCTAGTTCGTCGCTAGCTCGTCGCTACCTGCAAATTTATTTCAACCAGTTAGCGACGGATGCGCCGTCGCTAGGTAGTCGCTAGGTGGTCGCTAACTGCAAAATATTTATATCACCCAGTTAGCGACGGATATTCCGTCGCTCGTCCGTCGGTAACTGCAAATATTTATTTAACCCAGTTAGCGACGGATTTGCCGTCGCTAGTTAGTCGCTCATCGGTCGCTAAAAGATATATCCGTCGCTAGTTAGTCGCTAGTCCGTCGCTAAATGCAACATTAATTAAAAAAAATTAAAGAAACATTCTATTTCCTTTTCGTAAATATTACACATATTCATAATATCCAATATCCAAACATCCATGTACGATCAACAAATATCCAAATATCCAAATTCATAATATCCAATATCAAACAGAAATATCCAAACATCTATGTACAAATATCTAAACACAAATACACAAATTCATAATATCCAAACATTCATGTACGCTTCCAAAATATCCAGAATTCAAAATCCAAAAACAGTACAAATATCCAAAAACAGTACAAATATCATTGAGATGGATCGCGTCGTCGTCTCGGCGCCGCCTCGGCTCTGCGGATGTACTCTTCCACCATGTACGCCGGCACCTGGGACAACACATGCTCTGGAAGCGTGCGGAGCTGCTCTGGCGACATCAAGTCCATGAGCCCCATGAGCGCAGTATCCGGTACCAGGCGGACCTCGGCAGAACGGTCAAATGAATAACGTCCAGGGTCGGAAGGACCGGCAACCGTACTAGACGTACCGGGAGCAGACGAATCTGGACCGGGAGCAGAAGAAGGACGCGGAAGGCGCTCCAGCACATCCGACATTAGACTCCACATTTCCGACATATCGGAGGTGAGAGTCGCAAGCTGCTCCCTCATATCGTCCGACGGGGGCGCGGGAGGAGGCGGGGGCGGTGGATATCTCGGAGTCGCACCCTGCAACGACGCCGCCATGGAACCTACGCTGTAGACGCGCCCTTTATTAAAGCCGCCGACAGACTCTACGAACACGTCGTCGTAGCGAGCGGCCATAGAAGAGGGCGTCTGGGTGGGCGTCGTTTCGCCGACAACCTAGGCAGGGGGCTCAATCTGACTAAGGGCCTCACGATATGCAGCCTATCCAATGAATGTGTTTATACTATAAGTTTTCCTAAGTTATAATTAAATCCTATGTTTCCCTAAGTTATAATTTGAATCCTACGTTCACCTAATTAAGTTAACAATAATTATATTTCTAATATAAATCTCATAAACGTAATTACTTACATCAGTCGCCTGGGCCCTCGCGTCGACGAAGCTCCCGTCTGCCCGCCTCTTGTGTGTATGCAGGAATACATCGTAGGCGGTGACCGACTCCGGCTCTCTTCCCTCCTTTACCGCCCGTTGTGCCTGCATACAAAATATACGTCGAATTTAATTAACTACGTATATTAATAGTACCGAATTTAATAGTGAAATGAATTTGCGGTATCTCACCAAATCTGCACGCGTCGCTGCGTGGGGCTTTGAACCTCCCGTATGCAGACCAGCGGCCTGTCTGCTCGCCTTCGCTTTCTCTGATTTCTCCCTGTACTGAGCAGTATTCATCTTATCCAACATCTGCTCGTAGTACTCCTCCCGGAGCCACTTCTTCCTCGAATGCGCCGTACGAACGTCGTACACCGCATCCCGTATCTTCTTCCCGGCGGCGGCTTTGTAGGCCTTGCGAATCAACTCCTCGCGATGGGGGGGCCACCAGAACGTCGTCTGACATACAAATTAAATTATCACGTAATTAAAAAATTAGTGGATTAAAGAATAATTAATAATTAACCAAAAGATATATATATATACCTTCATCTCCTCGAGCCAGACGTACTGCATGTTCTGAGGCACCTCAGAAAAATTGAGGTAGGGGCCATGGTAGTTTTCCCGAATAATTTGCCCGAGTATCCGGGCAGCATCATACGGGAAAAACCTACAAAGAAGCAAAGACTGGATTATTAACTTGAATAAATGAAACAAATTTAATAAATTAACTTAAATTTACTTACGTATCACCCGCGGGCCATAGCTCTCGTCGGTTCTTGCCTATCGGCCTCTCTGGAGGCGTCGGAGGATCCGCGGGTCCGCGGATGTACTCACCGGTAGCAGGATAAAGCTGAATCCGGGGGTACTCCGGAGCCCACCCTGCAGTAACTGATGGTGTACCCGCTGGTGCATCCGGGGGCGGAACGGATCCGCTAGCGGATGGAGTCTCAGGCCTCGATGAAGATGAAGGTAGCGCAGAGATAGATCGACGGCGGAAAGAGTCTGTGGCCGGGCTCTCCAGGTCGGGATCGGAGGACTCTATATCCGGGGAATGTGGAAGGCGACCACGACCGCTACCACCACGACCGCTACCACCACGTCCACGGTCAGTGCCGCTACCACCACGCCCACCACGGCCAGTACCGCCACCAGCACCACCACGGCCACGGCCACTGCCGCTACCAGCAGCACGAGTGGTAGTGACCATGACCTGTAAATAGAACACATAAATATAATTAACAATATAGAAGTATAAATGAATATAAAACTGAACTAAAATATATATACCAGCAGCAGGGCGGCGAGTGCCGTCAAGACAATGAGAACTAAGAGTGCCATCTGTAAAAAGAAAATCATACAATAAGTAGATGATCGAACGACAAAAACATAAACTGAAATAAGAATGTGTCCGTCTAAACTGAATTCACTAAGTTAGTTGTAAGTGCTTCTAATATATACCGATATTTAATCTAATCATCGTTATCGTCCTCGTCCTCATCGTCATCGTCATCGTTCTCATCCTCATTCTCATCGTCGACTTCATCTATATCATCATCCTCATCGTCGACTTCATCTGTATCATCATCCTCATCCTCATCCTCATCCTCTTCTTCTTCTTCTTCTTCTTCTTCTTCTTCTTCTTCTTCTTCTTCTTCTTCTTCTTCTTCTACTTCTTCTTCAGGCTCAATACTTGGGACAAGACGCCTCTTTCTCCCCTGGTTGACAGCTAAGTCTTGTATATCAACCTCTTCCTCCCCTCTATTTTCCTCAGCATGAGGTATATCGACATCTTCCACGTCCATGGTATCCGACTGTTGTCCCATGTATTAGGGCTTCTCGATCTGGTCCTCTTGGTATGCTGGGTCTCCAACGTTGAATGTATTTCTAGATTTAATCTTGCATACTGCCCACCAGTCAAATCGATCTCTACGACACCTTGGGTAGCTTGTATAGTAGACTTGAACAGCCTGACTTGCTATCGCAAACGTGTCGGACCCTCTATACCTCCTGCGATGATTTATATCGACGAATCCAAATTGTTTATCGATTCTCCAACCGATATTTGGTCTCGTATTGAACCACTCACATTTGAACATCACAATATGCATATCATATGGGGCACTATATTGTAAATCTACAATCTCCCGAAGCACTCCATAATAGTCAAAGTCCGGCTCGTCGTCATAGATGGTGCCTCTTATGCAAACACCAGAATTCTTGGTATCGAAGCCGTCATTGAGAAATTTGGCATTTATAGCATGCTGAGTTGACTTAAACTTGAAGCCATTAACGACATAGCCTGACAAAGTCTTTGCATGCTTCTTCGGTCCCAATGCCAAATAACGAATGCTCTCATTTATGAGTGTTGTTTCAGGCAATAAAACCTGTAAACATGTATTGATAATTTAAATATTTTAGCTGCATATATTTTAATGGTAGCCGCATAACATATTATCTCAGTTACTTACGTATTTACGAAACCAGGACGGAAAGGTACAATCAACCTCTCTTTGAAGTCCCTCATCTGTAATATATGGTGTCCTCATTTTGACTTCACCTCTAAATACACTGTTAGAGAGAATAAAAATAAGTGTAGTCACTTAATTCACCAAATTAGAGATTATAACGAGGCGTAGTCACTTACTTCTCCAAATCTCTCACTTCTTGTATGTCACAATTTAACAAGACATATCGGTGAGCAGTATCATACTCATCGTCGGTCAACCACCGTTTCTTACTAGCCCCAATAGGCTTGCCCCTTAAATTGAATATACCTCCATCCTCAACGTCTTCTTCATTCCTTTGAGGTCTATTTCGATTTGTCTCGACATGAGTATCGAAATAAATGGAGCAGAAATTTGACACCTCCTCGATAATATATGATTCGCATATCGAAGCCTCTATATGAGCCTTGTTGCCAACTTTCTTCTTTAGATGGTGTAGGTACCTAAAGAGACAAATTATCTTGAGAATTAACAATGAATTGTAAAATCCACTTAAATTTCACTTAAATTATATCAATTTTTATTTACCTTTCAAAGGGGTACATCCATCGATAATGAACAGATGCACCGACACGGGCTTCGTATGCTAGATAAATCGGTAGATGCTCCATGCTGTCGAAAAAGCCCGGTGGAAATATTTTCTCTAACTTGCAGATTGTTAAGACAATCTTCTCCTCAAGTTGTACCATATGTTGCACCGTCAGCTTAGTTGAACAGATATCCCTGAAGAATGTAGACAGCTCGGCCAACGGAACCCATACAGCAGAAGGCAACAACTCTCTCAAAGCAATGGGCAGTAATCTTTCCATAAACACGTGGCAGTCGTGACTCTTCATTCCCGTTAGCTTGCGTTCATTGAGATCAACGCATCTAGACAAATTCGAAACATAGCCGTCGGGAAATCTTAAATTAGATATCCACTTGCAGATTATTAATCTATCTTCCTTGCTCAATGTGTATGGCGCTATAGGCTTACTTAGTTGTCCACCAGTACCCCTTTGTATCAAGTTCAGATGAGGATGCTTGCATATCTCGGCTATGTCTTGTCTTGCTTTTGGATTGTCCTTCGTCTTTCCTTTAATATCCATGACGGTATTGAAGACATTATCGAACACGTTCTTTTCGATATACATGACATCAAGATTATGCCTTATAAGATTATCTTTCCAATAAAGCAAGTCCCAGAAGATACTCCGTTTGGTCCAGTTATGGCTTTGTCCGAACCCCTCGACACGATGGTTCGATGGATCTTCCATTGCGGTGGGCAATTCCTTTACAGCTTCCCAAATATCGTATCCCGAAAATCTGGCAGGAGGTTGAGAAAATTCTTGTTTTCCATATCTGAACGCGTCCTTATTCTTTCTCCAAGGATGGGTCGCGGGCAGAAATTGACGGTGACAGTCAAAGAAAGAAGTTTTTCCTCCATGCCTAAGGCGGAACGCCTTACTATTTTCCATGCATATCGGACAAGACATGTTGTCGTGCGTACTCCATCCCGACAGCATACCGTATGCTGGAAAATCATTGATTGTCCACATGAGTGAAGCTCTCATCTGAAAGTTCTGTTTCCTGGAAATATCATAGGTCGTGACGTCGATCTCCCATAGCTGTTTCAGCTCATCCACCAACGGCTGTAAATATATATCGATGTTCTTCGTCGGATTTTTAGGACCGGGTATGATAGCTGTCAGAAACATATAAGGAGTCTTCATACACATCCATGGTGGCAGATTGTAAGGGGTAAGAATGACCGGCCAGCATGAGTACTGAGATCCCGACTGTCCGAAAGGGGCGAAGCCATCAGCACATAGCGCCAGGCGTACATTTCTAGGCTCTGCAGCAAAATCTGGATGACACAAATCAAAATGTTTCCACGTCTCTCCATCCGAAGGATGTGACAATTCTCTTTCGTCCTTTATGCGTTCTTCGATGTGCCACGTCATGTGTTCTGCTGTATTTAGAGACATATACATCCTCTGCAAGCGCTTCGTGATCGATAAGTAATGCATATACTTGTAAGGACGTCGTTTTCTAGTCGACTTTCCTTTTCCCTGTACTGGCTTGTAACGATCCGCATTACAGAAGCTGCAACTTTCTGATACGCAATTCTCTTTGTAGTACAACATGCATCCGTTGCGACAACAATCTATCTTCTCGTACCCCAGTCCCAATTGTCGGACCATCATCTTTGACTTGTAGAAGTTTTTTGGTAGCTCTTTTGATTCCTTCGGTAACACCTCCTTGATTACTTCTGTGATCCGATTATAGCAAGCTTGTGGCAAGTTAAAATCAGACTTTATGTTCAACAACCGCATCGTCACTGACAGTGCGGAATGAGTCTCACAACCAGGATATAGAGAAGTATCTGCGTCCTGAAACATGTCATAGAACTCCTTCGCCTCGGGATTAGGATCCTCCGGATCAAAATTAGGCCCTGTCGCATCATACACCATATCTCGTGCAAGGTTCTGCAGATCTCCATAATCAACAGAGCATCCGTGGTCTTCGATGACATCCGTTGCAGCATTATCATCAAAAGCATAAGTAGCAGCTTCCGCAGCCTGTCTTTCCGAATATAGTTCACCTTGCGATGACCACAGGCCGTAATTACGTACGAAACCCTTACGGGTCAAATGATCTCTCACAGTCACCACTTCTTCGTAACGTCTATTGTGACATTTAACACATGGACACTTAATTTTGTTACCGTCCATGTACTGAGCTTTGCTCATTGCATAATTAAGAAATACTTTCACGCCTGCCTGAAAATCGTCACTCACACCAATTCTACTCTCGTGTTGCCGTTTGTACATCCATGTACGATCAACAAAATAACGACTCATCCTCAATTTGGATGTGAAAATCTGTATCGTAAGACAAACTAAACATAAGAATAGCCCGATACCGATACTCATAAATTTGGATTAGGGTTAGGATGTTAGATATAAGTGAACTAGGTGATGTAGAGTACAATATAGGGAACTGTGAATGGACTAAAAGTTGCACATGAGAAGGTTCAATGAAGGGCCCATAAATGGGTTCACATGATAAGTTAGTAAGAATCCACATCACTATACATACTCCCCCGTCTCAAGAGTGTGTCTGGCTCCTATTTAGAACAGCACAGGTCACAACATGTCCAGAATAGCAAAACAGAGCTCTACAATGTATATCGGTATCGGACTATTCCTACGAGTATTGGTATCGGCGATATCAATACTCGTGTGAATAGGAGATTGCAATATAAGTCTAAGCTATCTAGCTAACATGTATACTTGCATTTACATTGTATCATAACTTGTATCTAGTTACCTTGCTAATCATGTATATACTCTTAACATATATGTGAAGATACTATACTAACATGTATTTAAATCAAGGTTCAAAGTATCGGTATCGGAATCGGTATCGGACTATATATTCCTACGAGTATTGGCATCGGCGATATCAATACTCGTGTGAATAGGAGATTGCAATATAAGTCTAAGCTATCTAGCTAACATGTATACTTGCATTTACATTGTATCATAACTTGTATCTAGTTACCTTGCTAATCATGTATAAACTCTTAACATATATGTGAAGACACTATACTAACATGTATTTAAATCAAGGTTCAAAGTATCGGTATCGGAATCGGTATCGGACTATATATTCCTACGAGTATTGGCATCGGCGATATCAATACTCGTGTGAATAGGAGATTGCAATATAAGTCTAAGCTATCTAGCTAACATGTATACTTGCATTTACATTGTATCATAACTTGTATCTAGTTACCTTGCTAATCATGTATATACTCTTAACATATATGTGAAGATACTATACTAACATGTATTTAAATCAAGGTTCAAAGTATCGGTATCGGAATCGGTATCGGACTATATATTCCTACGAGTATTGGCATCGGCGATATCAATACTCGTGTGAATAGGAGATTGCAATATAAGTCTAAGCTATCTAGCTAACATGTATACTTGCATTTACATTGTATCATAACTTGTATCTAGTTACCTTGCAATATAAGTATAAGCAATCTAGTATTGGTATCGGCGATATCGGTAGTATCGGCGGTATCGGATCGAAGTATCGGATTTTTTTGGTATTGGAAAACAAATAATTATTAATAAATTATTTACATTTAAAAACATATAATTTATACATTTAGGCATAATTTTAAGTGTTTTAAGTATTATTTCTTAGTAGTTTTGAAATTAAATGAAATTAAATTAAATGAAATAGTATTATTTCTTAGGATCGGGACATGCCAAACCGTATCCGTATCGGGGAATGCAACCCATTCCCCACCCCCCCGACCCCCCTGCCCCCATTCAACACCCCCCCCCGACCCCCCTGCCCTCTCCATTACCCACCCACCCCGACCCCCCTGCCCCCATTCCCCACCCCTCCGACCCCCCTGCCCTCTCCACCCCCCACCCCCCCGTCCCCCGACCCCCCTGCCCCCATTCCCGACCCCCCCCCCCCCGACCCCCCTGCCCCCATTCAACACCCCCCCCCGACCCCCCTGCCCTCTCCACCCCCCCACCCCCCGACCCCCCTGCCCCCATTCCCCACCCCCCCGACCCCCCGACCCTCATTCCCCACCCCCCCCACCCCCTGCCCCCATTCCCCACACCCCCCCGACCCCCTGACCCCATTCACCACCCCCCCCGCCCTCTCCACCCCCCGCGAAGCCGACCCCCCCCACTCCCCCCCCCCGGCCCCAAAACCCAAAATTAGAGAAAGAGAGAGAGAGAGAGAGAGAGAGAGAGATACCTGGTAGAGAGAGAGCCGCGAGAGAGAGAGAGAGAGCCGCGCGCGAGAGAGAGAGAGCCGCGAGAGAGAGAGAGAGTTTTGGGGGGAATGAAAAATTCCCCCCCCCCCCGTCGGTTCAAATTAAGTTAGGGCACAGAACCTAGCGACGGAATAAATTAGTCGCTAAACCGTCGCCAATTAAAAGGTGTTTTCCGACGGATATATCCGTCGCCAGTTAGTCGCTAAAGTTCCCGCCAATGTTTTAAAGATTTTGCCGCCAACATTTGCGACGAATAAGCGACGAAAAAGAATCCGTCGCTAACGTTCGTCGACTTAGCGACGGAAACCCGACAAATTTTTACATTTAAAATTGGAAAAAATTATGTTATGTTGTCTGTCGCTAATCCGTCGCTAAGATGTCGGAAACTGGTCGCTATTAGCGACGGAATCCGTCCGTCGCTAAACTTTCGTCGGTAAAGTGGGGTATTTTAGTAGTGTCAATTGTTCAATTATTCAATGTTCTATCTTAGTATTCGACACATACTTGGACCTTTCGTCGTCCGAGCTACGCTCGCTAACTCGATAACATCTTACGCATAAAATGATATATATTTTGTTAGACGTGAAGGAATAGGAAGATAGAGAGTCAAAAACCTGTCCACCTTAAGCCGATATGCCTTGTCGTTTCGCCGGACTGAAGCGGCTCACTTCCATAACTTGGTCGCATAGCTAACTCTCGGACTTAGCCATTCCTTTGAACTACTCGATTGATTTGGCCTATCGTGCCCATGCCACAATCCGTTGCAAGGCTACGATTTGGTTTCGCGGACACTTTACTGCATAAGGCAAAATGCCGACCTCTTATCGTCCAGCATAAAAGCATAGCATGCACACTAGATCAACTAAAATCAGCACTTGCTCAAGCGGTACTTATCATTTGTATCGATTCGATTTATAGATTCCAGTCGAATCAAAGCTTACCTCTGGCCACGTAACTCTTGCATCGATTTGCATCGATACTTTATCGGGTCAACGCAACTCTTCGAGTCAACGACTCATCGTAATGCACCGTACGGAGCGGGGCATTACATAGTACCACTCAAAATAAGGTTCGTCCTCGAACCGAAACCAACACTTAATCCAAGTGCCTCGCTAGATTGTTTCACAATCTCGTGCTACTATCGCTAGAATCATACAACTTAGTTTAGATCATACACATATTTTAGGCGTCCCACCAATATATGCATTTCAGCCAAGCTTAGTTGTAGGATATCGGGATAAACTAACAGGCTCAACTTAAATTCCTCAAGCTCCGATCATTTCGTACTCGACTTGGTCAAATCTTAGCGCATATTCTCAAAATAGTTCTCATATGCATTATCCCATAACATGCGATCATCTTCCAAGCATCTCTGCATATAAATTAACTCAAAACTTTACTCCGATCCCATAAGTTTTTTGCCGGCTATCTAACGCATGCATTGCATCAAGTCATTGCGCATCCGATCGTAATAATTATCTGCAGCGCCTATTCGCCCAACCGTTTTCTATCTTTCACATAACTCAAGTCTTTCACCTAATCACCCATAACATTGGCCTCAACGACATGGACTAAGTCCAACATGTCTCAAATTCCTTTGCCTACAATCCGTACTAAGTCACGCACACAACTATCCCAACATGACCCACGTTCTCGAACTACCGATGCATCGCGTCTGGGGCTACCCCCGTTAGGTAACTTATCCAGACATCGTGCTTAGTTTCTCCCGACACAAGAGGTTAACTTGATTCTACGATGCTTAAAGGCAACAATCTTTCCGACCCAAGGTCTCTTACGATACACCTATCTCCGATTCTCAGTCGAATGGAATTCCTTACTCAATCTTTGAATCAGTCCCGACTAGTTCGTTTCATAATATTGATGATGAGCTCAACACACATAGCCTAACCGCTACTCAATCCGATCTACGACATAACTTTTAGGGTCGTTCTACTATCCGTCGCTCTCGCGCACTGCAGAATTCTTACAATCGCCTTACCGCATCCCTATGCTAAGTATGTTCCTCAACATCTATTCGATCATCGACCAACCAAGTCTATTTGCATACTTATTTGATCGATCATAATTTTCCTTTTCTGACCATATCGTTCAAGTCGAAGGCTACTCGCTAACTTTCGAAACACGATACTCACTCGCTTAGACTTATCCTCAACATGCACTACATCATCCCTCCTCCTCGATAAAATTTCTTACGCGACTTCTTTAGGGTCATCCTATGGGACTTCAACATTCATTTGATTTGGCGGTCAAGTCTTCTAGGGTCATCTGCCCCGAAACTACGCTCGATAATTGAAGATCATCAACGATGAAGAGTTACAATGAACCATGCTATATCCTATCGCGAAGTCAAATCAATTCTCGATAATTCCTATGGGAGGGACTTTACCCAATCTGACATACCAATCCATAATTTATCTACCCCCGCACAACTGATGTGCCGTTAACTACTTGAATCACTTATTCACATTGCATGCCGTTACTACTCGAATCACTCATGTATTACCGTCGACTATCTTTGCTAATCGTATGACATCTACTTGCCTCAAGTCTGAGTTTACCTATCCGTGATCATAGTTCGATATATTCCATACTCATCAAAATCATCCTCGAACAACGTTCGCATCAAACCACAAGTCTAAATTTAATTTGCCATGCCTTGTAAGTTTGATCATTCCTACTGTATGAATCACCATACCAGCGATCATGCGGAATGATCGCCCCAATTTGGCGTGGCGCATGTGCGATGATGGAGTTGCACTTGCATAAGACAAGAATATTAACATTGTGGTTATCCTCGAAACAATCAAGCGCATTCGTTTTCATCCAAGTAATATCCATTCACTCTCAAATTCTCGAAGCATTCCTACCGTCATCATACTAACTGCCGTCAACTTAACTTTGTATCTTATTCGTCCAACAACACTGCTCAACATAATTTTCGTTCATTCGATCAGAGTATCCCCGAGTTATTTCATATCGTCTTTGATACACCTCAATACCATCGTCGATATGCATAACTTGAACATCTTTCTTTCTTATAAGCTCTAATTTGTTGCAATCACTGCCATTATCCGAACTCGAATACGAATCAAGTTTGCACACATCAAGATCCATTCCGTTATAACTAACTACATCATCGAGACACAATTTTCAATTCACATATTCATTCTCATATCCCTAACTCGTACTTCCAAATCGTGCCACCGACTCCTCATGCTAACTCAAATTCGTTCACACGATTTCTTCGTACCTACTCAACTCGTTCTGAAGGAGTCTTAATACTAACACACATAAGTTCGACCGGGTCGACTATTTCCTCAACCTAACATTCCTTCGCTATGCTCAGCCAATCGTTCGACTTACGCTTAACGAATCCTCGCCCGACGTATCATCCTTGGGTACGACTTCGCACATAATTATTCAACTCAATTCATCAAGGCATAATTGCATCGACTCCTATCAAGTAATTCTCGCTCGAGTCTCGGTACTACTTCGTCCATTGAGGACAAACATATCGTAACAACATAATCGTCTCGACGAAATCTATCGCAAGTCACCAAACGGCTTAACATAGCTATCGCTAAGTGGTATTTCATATACCACTCAGGATCGAGCCTATCGTTATCGATACAATACTTTGCTATACTTGCTCGTACAAGTGGCATTGCATATACCACTCGAAATCGAGTCATTACTCAACTTTACACTTCGTATAGGTCCGACATCTATTCCCCAATCAACTATCCCGTATGGCGATCCTTCCGATCCTAGCTCTAGCATTAGCTCAAGTTTGACACACATTCAATCTAATCGTATCTTAGTAATCATAACGATCACACACATAACATTCGCTTATTCACAGCTCAACGCGACATACGGACAACATAAACGTTCGCATACTCAACTCGACTTAGCGATCAACTCGACTCGTTTCTATCGCATCTGCGATCTTCCAATCTCGTTCGTTGTAACTCGTGCAACACCTCATTCTCGAAACTTAAGATCTTTACTCAATCTTGTGTAACATATTGCTATCCATCCGTATAGCCATACAACACGCATCATACCATATCGACTCGTTGCACCGATGCAACGAATGATTCACAACTTGCTGCACTCCGTGCAACCCACAATACATAACTATTTGTATAGCCATATAACACGTATCGCCTCACATATCGACTCATTGCACCTTGTACAACCAATAACACATATCTCTTCGTACCTTATGCGACCAACAACGCATAGCTCCTCGTACTTCGTGCGACCGACAACACATATATCATTGCACTTCATGCAACCAACATCACCATATTCGTTGCACTTCGTGCGACCAGCGACTCACAACTTTCTTGCACTTCGGGAAACCATAATCTCATAACCCGTTGCACTCCGTGCAACCAACACTCTCCGATAGCACCCGGAGATAGCGTGATGGTCTTGATATACTTGTTGTAGACGTACGTACTTAATATAGACTTATTGCATGGAACATCCAATGTAGCGTCGAGCAGATCCACGAGCCATACGGTTGCGAAAACAACTTAGAGTCAACTGAATTTCGATATCAAAGCAACTGAGGGTCAAAGAGATTCATTCACGGTCCAAAGGATGGAACCGCTCTGATACCAACTTGTCACGCCCCGGTCCGGGAAATCGCTCGTCCTTGCTAGATTTCACCCGAATCATCACCCTCGCTAGGGCATGATGCCGCACGAGCCTGGAGTTATGCTCGTACAAGACAAGATAACGGTTCACATAGTCATTATCTCAAGGTCGTAACATAAGCAGCGGAAGGAAACAAAGTATACAATAAGAATCCCTTTTATTCATAATGAACTGAAGGTTACAAGGCTCTGAATAGCCCAACATAATATGCCAATTGCCTACAACGCTCATGATCTCTCTAGCTCACAAAGGATTACATTGTTCCATACATTATGTCTCTTTATAGCTACCAAGTAGTCTTCGGCCGAACATCTCCATATCGCAAGTCCGAACGCCTATGCGGTAGGTTCTTTTGAAACGCTAAGGACTCCATGCCTCGGCGCATCCAAGCCAAGCCCCGCCCGAACTGATCATAATCTTGAACCTGCACACAAACTAGTGGGGGATTAGTACTTTTGTCCTCGCTTCGCACTGATCAAGACCCGCTTGTACCCATACCGAACACTAAATATCTTTAGTGAAACATGCATCTTAAGATGTGATCTTTCTATTTAGCCTTATGGTCAGTTTCATGACAATACTTAAACATAGCACCTTATCATAAATGTGTCCAATACCGTGTTCCTGCGGCAGATACAGTTAGACATAATATGAACATAAACATAATGATCGTGCTCATCTCCGTCCCATTTGCCTAGACTGCAATGGTTAGACTTTACATAACAACTCATACAATTCACGTAACCAACTAACCATAAACTTGTACATGTGCATAAGGGTGGCAGGCCCTGCGCCTGCACCCAACTCTCATCTCAGCCCACCGGTCCTATCTGTATGAAGGTCACGGTGTTTCGTACTATAATGGACTTGCCATCTCTTATGTGTAAGCCTATGATCGCTTCGATACGGATTGCTAGCCCAGTATCCGAAGGATCCCAAACTTACGGATATCATAGCTTATCACAGTACTGGACGGTCGTAATACGTTCGAATAATATGCACCATAAATACCACAAATAATTCCCTCCTAGGCCGAATGGTCCCGGTGTCCCGACGTAACCGTCCGAGGGAAGCCGTACCCGTGCACGGGCCATCCGAGTCCATTGACCATGTAATACGCGCCATAGCAAACACACATAACATTCCAACCAATCCTTCGTTGCATAAACATAATCTCGTTCCATAAACGGTTTCATGTTCCATAAACATAATCCATCATCCCTATCTCACGCTCCATCGGCGTTATGTCCCAACACATCCATATTGATGTACGATGCCCAACGGCTTAGTCATCTCGTTTTCATATTCAGCGCGTACCATTCGTAAGTTATTCTCATAGCCTAATTTCATAGTTGCTTAGTTATTCCCTAGCTTCCGTGCACGAGGGCACGCTCAGCGCCGTAATCAATGTTCTACGCCTAGTGTTCAATATTCTCCGAGGCGTACACGTGATGCACATCTCAATATTGTCTTTCAATGTTCTACCATCACCGCCCTATCGTGACTCGTACACTTGATGCACATCGCTTCAATTGTTCGATTATTCAATGTTCTATCTTAGTGTTCGACACATACTTGGACCTTTCATCGCCCGAGCCACGCTCGCTAACTCGATAACATCTTATGAATACAATGATATATATTTTATTAGATGTGAAGGAATAGGGAGAGAGAGTCAAGAACCCGCCCATCTTAAGCCAATACGCCTTGTCGTTTCGCCGGGCTGAAGCGGCTCGCTTCCATAACTTGGTCGCATAGTTAACTCTCAGACTTAGCCATTCCTTTGAACTACTCGGTTGATTTGGCCTATCGTGCCCATGCCACAATCCGTTGCAAGGCCACGATTTGGTTTTGCGGACACTTCACTGCATAAGGCAAAATGCCGACCTCTTATCGTCCAGCGTAAAAGCATAGCCTGCACACTAGATCAACTAAAATCAACACTTGCTCAAGCGAGACTTATCATTTGCATCGATTCGATTTATAGATTCCAATCGACTCAAAGCTTACCTTTGGCCACGTAACTCTTGCATCGATTCGTATCGATACTTCATCGGGTCAACGCAACTCTTCGAGTCAACGACTCATCGTAATGCATCGTGCGGAGCGGGGCATTACAGTGGTGGAGGTCGTGGTCGCCTTCACTGGGATGTGACCCCATCTACCGAGCCTGACCCGGAGAGTACCCCGAAGACCTCCTTATCCCGCCCTCGATCTTTCCTGGGGTATCGCCATCCATTGTCTCCGGGAGGACGCTAGATGCCGACCCATCGTCCGTTCCGCTAGGGGATCCTCCAGTTACTGCACGGTGGGCCCTGGAGTATCCATAGATTTAGTTCCATCCGATTACTGGCGAGTACATTCGCGGACCCGTGGATCCTCCGACGCCACCAGAGAGACCGGCAGGGGAGTTCAGACGGAAGCTATGGCCCGCGGGTGAACTGTAAGTAAATTTGTATTTTGTAAGTTACTTTTTTAATTTGTTTCATTTATTCAATTAAATAATCTAGTCGTTGCTTCTTTGTATTTTTTCGTGGGATGCTACCAGGGAACTAGGGCTCATTATTAGGCAAAACTTCTACGGCCACTACCTCAATTTTAGTGAGGTGCCTCCGGAGTCACGGTACATCTGGCTCGACTAGATGAGGGTATATATATATATATATATATATATATATATATATATATATATATATATATATCTTTTGATTACTTAATTATTAATTATTCTTTAATCCACCCTTTTTCTAATTACTTCATATTGGAATTTGTATGTCAGTTGACATTCTGGTGGCCTCCCCATCGCGAGACGGAGATCATCAAGACCTACAAAAAAGCTGCCGGAAAGAAGCTGCGGGACGCGAAGGATGACATCCGCAGTGGGAGGAAGGTCTGGCTCTGGGAGGACTTCTATGAGCAGATGCTTGAAAAGATGAATACGTCCGAGTTCCAAAATAAATTGGCGAAGGAGAAGACGAATCGACAGGCAGCAGGTTTGCATACGGAGGGATCGAGGCCCCACGCAGAGAAACTTAGAGATCTGATGAGATATCAAAAAACTTTATTTTTTAATTACTTGATATCGAAAAAAAATTTATTCTATGAATGTCTCGTACGCAGGTGGCAAAGAAGGGAAAAGATCCTCGCTCAGTCACCTTGGGCGATGTATTCGAGAGTACGCACAAGAGAAAGAAGGACGATAGCTTCGTCGACGAAATGGCCAAGCAAACTCATGTAATTATTTAAGTTTATGAGATTTATGTTTTAGAATTGTAAGTAGTTTAGTTTATAATTTTTGTGACAATAGTGTGAGGTCTTAGGATTTAGATATAACTTAGGAAAACTTATAGTAAACTAAACACATTCATTGAATAGGCTAAGTATCGTACAACCGTTAGCACGATTGAGCCCAGTTCTGCCGAGGGTATCGACGAATCAACATCCGCCCAATCGTTCCCTTCCATGACCGCTCGCTTGGATGACTTGTTCGTACAAGCCGCCGGCGGAATCGGAAAAGGCGGGTGCGTCTATTGCGCCGAATCTATAGTACTGTCGCAGACGACTTCGAGACTTCTACCGTCGCCACCGCCTCCTGCTCCCGCTACTCAGCTCGACGAGGATGTGAGAACACAGCTTAGGACTCTAACCTCGGTGGTGACGTCCATGCGGGAGGAGATGACCCGGATGGCATCGCAGTACCCGGGTTCTTCTACTGCTCCGGGTCCTTCTGCTCCCGGTCCGTCGGATGGTGCCGGTCCTTCTTCCGTCAGACGTGTTTCTTTTGATGTTGTTGTCGCTTTTCTACCGGCTTCATCTACGATTGCTCTTCTTGACCTGATGTTGCCGGCAGATCTACCCCGAGTTCCACAGCAGATATTTGATTATCTGTCAGCTCACATCGTTCAAGCGTATCTTCATAAAGTGCAGCAGGCACCATCAGACGATCCAGCTGATCTTTCCTAGTTTTTTTTGTATTTGTAATGTATCAAAATTTGGATAATTTTAATTTATTATGGATATTTTGTTCTGTTTATGGATTGTTGTGATTATGGATAATTTGGATAATTTTAAGTTATTGTGGATTGTTGTGATTATGGATATTTTTGTGGATTGTTGGTGGATTGTTCTGTTTGTGGATTGTTTATGGATATTTTTGTGGATTGTTGGTGGATATTTTGTTCTGTTTATGGATTGTTGATTATAAATATTTTGTTCTGTTCTGTTTGTGGATTGTTAATTTTGTTAATAATTAATTGTGTAAATAGGGTACTGTGAATTCAGGAATTTTTTTTAAAAAAAATTCCAGTTAGCGACGGACTTCTGACGGAATAGCAACTCTCGGCGACGGACAAGCGACGGATTATCCGTCGATAAGCTTCTAGAAATTTACATATATCTAGTTAGCGACGGCAAATCCGTCGCCGAGCTTCTGGAAATTTACATGTATACAGTTAGCGACAGCATACTGACAGAGTAGCGACAAAAAATATGTCGTTAAGCTTCTGAAAATTTACATATATCCATGTAGCGACGGATGGCGACAGAATTGCGATAGCATGGCGACGGAAAATTCTGTCGCTAAAATGTCGCTATAGCGTATCAGAAATTTTCTGATACACAAATTTCGACGGATAGCGACGGAATAGCGATAACATGGCAACAGAAAAGTTCGTCGCTAAGATGTCTCTATAGCATATCAGAAAATTTTTGATACACAAATTTCGATAGGGTGTACGTCGGTAAGCCGTCGCTAAGTGGTCGAATACGTTCGACGGAATTCCATCGCTAAGTCGTCGCTAAGTTGCAGCTAAGCAGCCGTCGCTTTTTTGTCAAAGCTTCGACTATTTAGCGAAGGATTTTTTTAGCGACAAATATTTTACCGACGACACCGTTTGGCCGAAAAGCCGTCGTTAATCCGTCGCTAAATTCATTTAGCGACGGATTAGCGATGGATTCATCCGTCGCCAATTGACTATTTTTTGGTAGTGGGTTACAGCACGTTCGGAGCGGTTTTTCCCACGTCCCAAACGTTCTGCTAACTGGACAGTTACAGCGCAGGGCCTATATAAGGTTCTCTTCTCTCTCTCTCTCTCTCTCTCAGTACACAAGTGTTCAGAACACATTCCTTACGAATTCCATAGAGTTTGAGAGAGAAGAGAAGCAGAGCACCAACGCCACTTAGCGCAGGAGTTCGTGCGCCATCCAACGAGTCAGGAGAGCGGAGTGTTCCAAAGTTCTCTGTCGAACTTGCTGGTTCCTGGAAGCTGTTCATGTGGGGCGAATCAAGCTTTGAGCGCCGATGATCATTCACCCCAGCTGGTTGTTCTTCCATCCACTTCATCGCCTGTCATCCACTTCAACTCGTTCTGAACGAAAACAATTCTGATCTAATCAGAAACTGTTAGTGGACTATCGCTGCTGCTGCTAGCAATTCGATTTGTACCTTTTTTTAAAAAATAATTACATTCGTTTGATGCTGTTACGAAATCGTTTTAGATTTTCGTTATCCAGAATCCTCCAAGGATCTCTGTTGTGCACATTCTTTGAAGTGTTGCGTCGAAACGTTGTTTTTACAATCGTTTTATTTCTTAGTTTTCCATCAAAAATTATGCCCCGGGACTAACAAGATGTACTTACTGATTTCGATAGGAATAAGAAAAACTTCAATTCTTACAATAAATTGTGGGAACTATAATTGTCCAGCAAGTTTTTATAATTTTCACAGATTTTCAAAATAAGTTACCAGTTTTTTAATTTATAAGAAGCTATAAAATTTATTTTTAAACGGTAATAAATTGATGACAGTTTTGATAACAAATCTTGAAAATTCAGAAACAATATAAAATCTTCTTTGGCAATTATAATTTTCTAAATTGTACGAAAACGCACAATAGCTAAAAGTTAAGATATGACGACCTTATAGCACATAGAAGGATAGGGTTGTACATTACGAGCTTGTGCCATCTATTTTTTTGTTCTTCATATTCCTCGAACTGACATGTTCTGGTGAAGGAAAAAGGAAGAAGAAAGATAGACAGATAAGCTATGGTAAAAGGGAATATATATTACAGTGTAACAATAGGTACTTCACATGTAGTATACTATCTGAATCTCTATATATCTAATCTAATCCTCAGCATCGAACTGACATCTCAATATAATGTCCTTTATTAAGAGAGTGTTTTCACCACAATTAGTGGTTTCCTTTTATTGGGTAGCTTAACATTTCACATAAATGTCTTTGATATCTTTTTGGATTTATTACAGGATGTATTTCATTAAGCATTATGTTAGCAAGAGGTCTAAGTTAAGAGCATCTCCAACCCTACTGTGAGTTTGAAAAAAATGGTTGCTACATAGGAATGACAAGTTTTTTTTTCAAAAGTACTTCTCCAATGCATATATGAAATAAGTATGGAGTTGACATGGCAATGACATGACAAGGACAATATGAAATTGTGTTAGAACCGGGGCATAATTTTTCAAAGGAAAACAGAATGAAACAGTTGTAAGAACAACATTCCAACGCAACGCTTCAAGGAAGGTGCGTAACAGAGATCCTAGGAGGATTCTGGAATACGAACATCTAAAAAGATTTTGTAAACATAACAAACAATAGTAGTACTTCTAAACAGAAGGTACTAATCACAATACTAAAGGCAGCAGTGAAGGTGACATGCGATAGATGGAAGGTGGTGGCCAGCTAGGGTATGAAGAACACCAGTGCTCAAAGATAGATCCGCCCACACGATCAGCTTCCAGGAACCAGCAAGTTCAAATAGAAATCTGGAACGCTCTGGTAATCTGCTCTACGACGGACTGCTCGGAAGAACAAAGACAGGACGAAGATCTGCACGAGGTTGTACTACTGGTTACGGAGGAACTCCAATGGCTCGAACAACACTCTCTTCTCTCTTCATGATTTTCTGAAGTCTGTAAGTGTAACCTGAGAGAGAAGAGAGGCTCTGTTTAAATAACCACTGCTGTAACTGATCAGATCCACACTGTGCGCTATGTTTTAATGTCAAATCCATAATTCCAGGATCAGTTACGAATCAGTTAGAACGTGGACAGCCATGAACTGCATGAGTTGCACCATTGAATGAGTTGCGTTCACGCCATCAGCGCACACTGCACGCACTGTGCTCGCTGTATATGCGGTACATGTTGCACAACCAGCGTAAGCTGGCGCAACTATGCAACCCGCACACATGTGCACCCGTGCAACCGAGAAACTGTGCACTCGCATGCCCGTGCAATCCAGCGCAACCTGCGCAACTCATGCACCCGCGCACGCGTGCAACCCGTGCACTCCAGTGCACCATGCACCCCGCGCAACCCAGCGCACTCGCACACCCTACGTAATCCAGTGCAACCTGGGCGCACAACTGGACCGTGCAATATGGTCGCGCAACATTGGCGCACAACGTGGGTGCGCAACCTGGGCGCACAACGTAGCCGCGCAAGGGGCTCGCGCAACGAGAGCAACTTAAGCGCACTATGCGCCTAGCGACGATGCTGACGTGCTAAGTGCAAAGTGCGCCAACAAAATGCCACATTATGCCTCATGAGCCCGAGTTCAAGTCCGATTCCGAGTCCGAGTCCGAGTCCGATTCCGAGTCCAAGTCGTAGGCTTAGTCCCAATGGAAATTAATTTTCCAAGAGCAAAAAGCATGAATGCTTTTCTTGGAGCCTTATCCTTACCTCCTAGTAAAATCACCCACATAGTTCCCTCTTTAGGGTCACCACCCCATGTGCATATCCCAACAACACATACAAGTATATATGTTGAGATAACTCATGATGCTTTTCCAATGTAGGACTAAACTTTGCTAGGCGTGTTGAGAGCAAGCTCTCTTCATGTCAAGGAGCAAGAGTACAAAAAATTTCCTACATATCTCAACATATATATGTGTCTAGGGTTGAGCGTTCCCCACAGTAACTGTCTATTTTGTATTAGGATAGATGTCGCTGACGACTTAAATCTTCCCGCATGGGTTAAATAACAATGTGATACAAGAATGGACTATGCCTTGAATTCTCTACCACAATTGTAATTTTTCCCACTCATAAAGTGTAGTTACATGTGCTTCTGGCTGCACATTAAAGGCCCTGTGCCAGCCTAGTTTTAGTGTACAATTTTGGGTATCTACAAGTTTACCTTCAAGAGACGGCCTGATATCTCTTTCCATACACTATAGGTAAGTTCTTTATTAAAGAGATATGGCATGAAGCCTTGCGCTTCCTTGCGGTGCTACGCCGCTATGACATGGCCTAAAGCCAAGGCATTACCCCTACCCGGGAACCTCATCGTAGTGTCATATTACTGCAGCATGAGGTCACAGCCTCTTTGTAGTGCCATTCTATCCAGCATGAAGCCTACGGCTTCCTTGCGATGTTACGTCGCAATGACATGGCTTGCAAGGCCGAGGCTTTACCCCTACCGTGTACCTCATCTTGGTGTCGTGCCACTGTAACATGGTGTGACCCTCCCCTTTATAGTGCTGTCTACAACTCTTTAATTTTATCATACAGCATTAGGCTACCTGCCTATTTGCGGTGCTACGCCGTTATGATTTGGCTTACAAAGCCGAGGCATTACCCCTACCTGAAAACCTTATGGTGGAGTCATCCCACTATAGCATAGAGTTTTACTCCTTGTAGTACTGCGCTAACGTGCTTCCTGTAAAGCACAACAGGCATTCACTTTGCCTGAGAACTTATTAAGGCATTTAAGCCAACCTCAACACAGGATCCGTTTTTCGTAGAAAACATATAGACAGCAGTGGTTATGGGTTCGTAACCCTTCCATGTTCTCAAGAACAAGTACCCACTGTTACCTGATAGTTTTTCTAGTCAGTGGTCCTCCCTTGAACCGAAAGTTAGATGTCTAGTAGATTTCTCTTTGAACTAATAACATAAAACTTTATGGTAGGATTACAAAGACATACTATCAGAATGCCTTCAAGCCCATCTTCTCTGCTGCGTCTCCAACCAGCTGATGCTTGAGGCCATTCGTGAACGGATCTGCCAGGTTCTTCTGACTCCGAACATCGATGACTGCAATGACACCTCTCTTGATGAGATCGTACTGCCATGTGTTTTAACCGCACAGTTCTCTTTTTTCCGTTGAAAAGATCATTTGATGCCATCGCCGCAGTCGCCTGGTTGTCGCAGTATATCGAAATTGCCGGTATCTGCGCTCTAACCACTGGAAGATCATATATGAGCTCCCGAAGCCATTCTGTTTCATCTGCTGCGGTATCAAGTACAAAGAACTCAAATTCCATAGAAGACCGTGAGAGCATAGTCTGCTTCTTCGACTTCTACGATATAGCAGCTCCACCCATTATGAAAATGAATCCACCAGTGGACCTCTCGCTCTCCAACTCTGAGCACCAACTGGCATCACTGAAGCCTTCTACTACCGGTGGCTCACCGCTGAAGTGCAGTGCATATGTCTGAGTCTTCTAAAGATATCTCATAACACGCTTCACAGCTTTTCAGTGCTCAATACCTGGATTGCTTGTGAATTGACTCAGCATTCCCATAGCGAAAGATATGTCAGGCCTAGTGGCAGTAGTAGCATACATCAAACTCCCGATGACGCTAGCGTACTCCAATTTCCTGACGCTTTCCTTTGAGTTTGGCTCTAGCTTCTGATCACTTCGGTATGGCGTATCAATTATAGGAAGATCATGATACCCGTATCGGGTGAGCATCTTCTCAATGTAATGAGATTGTGATAGTGCCAATCCAGCGTCTATCCGGATGATCTTTAGTTCCAAGATAACATCAGCATCCCCTAAGTCTTTCATACTGAACTTTGTCGAGTGGAACTTCTTTTTCTCAGTGACACAGCTTATATTCGTACCTAGGATTAGCATGTCGTCCACGTACAGACAAACGATGACTCCTCTTCTGTCAGTAAATTTAGTATAAACACACTTGTCTGTTTCGCTAACCCTGTAGCCGTTTGACCTTAAAACTTTGTCAAACTTCTCATGCCACATTTTGGGAGCTTGCTTTAAGCCTTATAGAGATTTTACCAACTTGCAGACTTTGTCTTCTAGACCTCTGATGACAAATCCTTTGGCTGTTATATATAAATCTCATTGGTCAGCTCGCCATTCAGGAATGTTGTTTTCACATCCATCTGATGTATCACCAGTTTGTGTATTATCGCAAGGGCAATCAACAATCTGATGGTTGTCATCCATGCTACTGGAGCATATGTGTCAAAGTAGTCGATCCCCTGCTTTTGAAAAAATTCCTCGGCCACTAGCCTGGCCTTGAACTTGTCAATGGTTCTATCAGCTTTTATCTTCTTCTTGAGGATCCACTTGCATCCGATGGGTTTTGCTCTTTCGGGTAAATCAACTAACACCCATGTGTTATTGGAGGTAATTGAGTCAATTTTATTGTCTATTGCCTCCTTCCAGAAGACAGCATCTCAGGTCTTTATCGCATTATCATAGGTAAGCGGATCTGCTTCCACATGATAGGTGATGAAGTCATCTCCGAAGCTCTTCGGCCTCCTTGCTCGCTTCATCGACGGTTGAGCGAGTTCTGGTTTAATTGTTGTTTCTTCACTAACAACTTCATCTTGGACTACTGGCTCATATAAGATCTCAGTCCCATTTGCACCTACATCATTCTCCGGAATGTCTGGGAGAAAAATATTTTTGTGTCTTGCAAACTTGTCTTCAATATATGCAGCATCGCAAGATTCGATGATATGATTTGACTCAATGTCAAAAAATCTCCGAGCATCACTCTTCTCGGCATACCCCAAGAAGATCGCCTTCGTAGTCCTTGTCCCCAGCTTCTGAATCTTCAGATCTGGGAGCTTCACATAAGCCAGACACCCCCACACTCGAATGACATTCAAGTTAGGTCTGACTTTGAACTAGAGTTCATGAGGAGTTATGTCAGAAGTTGCATAAGGTACTCTATTCAGAATAAAAGTAGCCATTAATACAGCTTCTCCCCAGTAGCATTTTGGAAGACCTACAGTTAGCAGCATTGAGTTCATCATTTCTGTCAACGTTCAGTTCTTCCTCTCTGCTACTCTATTAGATTGAGGAGAATATGGAGCAGTAGTCTCGCAGATGATTCTATATTCTTTGTAGAATGATGCAAATTCATGAGATCGATATTCTCCGCCTCGATCACTTCTCAACCTCTTGAGTTGTTGTCCAGTTTGACGTTCAGCTTCGGCCCTAAACTCCTTGAACTTCTCGAACGCTTCGTCTTTAGATTTGAGCAAGTAGACGAATGCGTACTTAGAGAAGTCATCGATGAAGGTTTTGAAATACTTCATCCCGTCTTTTGTAGAGAATTGTTTGAAGTCACAGATATCAGAGTGTACCAACTTCAGAAGATCTGTGCTTCGATTGACCGGATAAAAGGGTTTTCTAGTGATCTTTGTCTGAGCACATACTTTAAACTTCTCTACCTTACCCCCACATTTGGAGATAAGTCCTAAACTAGACATTTTGTTTATTTTTTTTACATTGAACATGTCCTAGCCTATTATGCCACAACTCAAGAGAATAATCAGAAAAAGCGATTGTATTGATTTCATTAGACTGGTTTACAAGCTGAATTTTAAACATTCCTTCGGTTTGATAAGCCTTTTCGAAGTATTTTCCCCTCTTGGACATCACCATCTGACCTGCATTAATGTCCATCCACAAGCCTGTGTTGCTAAGCAGGCTCCCAGAGATCAGATTCTTGGATATCACCGAACATGCTTCACTCTTTGGAGCTTCAGAGTGTTCCCGGAAGTGAGTTTCAGCTCCACAGTTCCGATTGTTGGCCCAATGATTGTATTATATTTTTGAATATGGCTAATCTGTTAAGTTTAGCATTTCATTATCACTAATCTTCATACTATCACTATAGCATTTCTACTTATACTTATATCTTTGGTGATATGTGCCCATTGGTTTACATCTTAGTGATATGAGCTTATCTATCTTAAATTTAATTGGGTTGCCAAAATCAAAACTATGTTTTTGATTGTGGTCATTCAATTAAGTTTAACATTATGATATCACTAACATTTATGCCATCACCTTAGCACTTATACTTAAACTTTGCATAGTCCTAATGTGCGTTAATTTATCATACTTGCTACTATGTATATTGCTTTGTTCGTCTAACATGTACATGCAGAAAAGCAATAAGCAAGATCAATGTGGACATATGCAATGAAGAAATCATGGTGGGCCAAAGACGACGGATCCCACAAGATTTTTCTGAACCACCCGACGACATCTCTGGAGCCACGCACCGGGGGTTCCGCTGCCCGGTCAGCGGATGGGGGTCGAGGGGGCAGCGCCCCTCGTCGGGGGTTCAGGGGCGAAGCCCCCGAAAGGTATTCAGTTTTTACAAACTGGATATCTTTGGACAGCTGCCGCCAAGGGAAAAAGTCAGCACCTATCAAAGGAAGAAGCCAAGCCGTACCATCATCATTTCAAGACTCTGAAGAAGCCTGCACCTGCCTAAGTATATCTGGAGTCTGTAATGAGTCTTAGGAATAATTGTAAACACAAGAAATGGATGGCAAAATCGAAAGCTAGGGTAGAAATAAGCCTAGGATCGTTTTCTGCTGAAAAAACGGCATACCGACGGTATACCGGTGTATACCGACGGTATACCGATTTTTGTTCACAGAAAGTTTCTGTCTACAAAACCGGCATACCGACGGCATACCGGTCCATACCGACGGTATACCGATTCAGTAATGTTCAAATTCCAACGGTCGAATTCTGAGCAATAAATGATCCCAACGGCTATATTTTTAGCCGTTGCGTTCCAGACCGGTATACCGCCGGTATGCCGGATCATACCGACGGTATGCCGGTTCGTGACTGAAAAGTTGCCTTTGGCTTCTTTTCAAGCTTTGGTTATAAATAGCCTTGAACCCCTTCATTCAAGGTTGATGCTTTGAGCCTAAAAATTCCTAAACCACCAAAGCTTATCCACATACAACTCTACAAAGCTTTCATTTGCCATCCACAAATTGTGTTAGAGTTATTGAGTTGAAAAGTGAGATCTTCATCCTATTATATAAGGAGATCAAAACCTATTGTGAAAGGTTGAAGTTGGAGAGTCTTCGTATCCAAACTCTCGGTTGAAGTTGGGGAGTCTTCGTATCCAAACTCTCGGTTGAAGTCGGAGAGCCCTTCGGATTAAAGCTCTTGTGTAAGAAGTTGGCGAGTTCTTCGGATCCAAACTCGTGTGTAACTATTTGCTCAAATAGTGGATTAAAGCCGGAGAGAGTTCCGGGACTGGACTGCCTCTTAGGAGGATACCAGGATATATCGGGTGTCGGTATTGTGTTTGCTTCTTCTCTTGCACTTATATTTTTAAATTGCCAATTAGCTTGTGCTAAGTGCTTGATTAGTTAGCTTGACCCTATTCACCCCCCTCTAGGGTTCCTATAATTGGTATCAGAGCAAGGACTCTATTGTTAGGCTTAACATCCTTAGAGTAGATCCTTGTTATTTTTCTATGGCAACCTATTCCTCATCCTCCGATAAAGAGGGTTTTATTTCTAGTAGCATAGACAGTCATGTTTCTTCTAAATGCAAGAAATGCTCTAAGTGGAAAGCCATGGCTAAACAATCCTTAGAGATTCTTGACAACCTTCATTCTACAAATGAAGAACTTTCTCAAAAGGTTATTCATTTAGAAGTAGCAAATGAGTTTTTGAGAAATGAAAACAATGTTTTATTATCTAGACTTGATTCTCAAAACTCATCTTGTGTTTCTTTAAAGAGTTTGAATGAGGCTTTAATTTTGAAAATCAAATCTCTTTCCTCATCAATAGAAGATCTTAAGAGGCAAACACATGAGCTTAATCATTTGCATGATTCTTCTATTGACACTTTAAAGAAACAAAATGATGCTTTTATCTCTAGAATTGCTTTATTTGAAAAAGAGAATAATGCTTTAAATGTTAAATTTGATTCTCTTACTTGTATGCATGATGATTTGTTATTAGAACATAATATTCTTAAAACCAAATCTTCTCATGCTCATTCTAGAGATATTCATCATTCTAGTATGTCACATATTCATAACCATGCTCATTCTGATACATGTGCACACACTAGTATTAGGTGCTTCTATTGCTCTCGCATTGGACACATGAGCTTAACTTGTCCTATTCGTAGGAGTTTTTCTACCAATGCTAGAGTAAATAGTATATGGGTTCCTAAAGCTAACAAATGTGGATCCAAGTTTATTTGGATACCAAAGTCTTCGCCTAATGTTGTAGGTGGAGCTTCTTATATCGGGACATAGCACCGAGGAGCGTGTTGGTGGTTGCAAAGCTCAAAGGACATCTTCCAAGCAATTGCACCAACACAAGCGTGGCCACTAGAGCCACTTTGGTAACATGCTAAGCGATTCTCTTTAAATTGTTTATATTAGTAGAATCTAGCATATTTCTCTTGATATTTTGCTACTAGCTCACATTGATATCCTTTGTTGCTTATTGTATAAATCAATGTGAGATATAATACTAGCATGCTTAGTTAATTCTCTTATTATTTCTTTTATCTAGCATGACTAGTTACTTAGCTTAAATGTTTAGTTCACACTTGTAGTTTATCACTCTTTTTCTATTAAGTGTGACACATTTAATTTATGCATGCTTGTTATTTTTAATCTTTATTTATAAAGCATGTATATCACTCTAGTCCATAGGAGCTTGGTTTTGATTTGAGTTAATATTATTTTAACTCTCCGTCTTTAAAGTTTTTTTTTTTTTGAAATAATTATTTCTTGCCGGTTTGTATTTAATGTGTCTTATTTACTTTAAATCGGTATTTGCGAATATTTGTGTTTAGCACAAGCTTCTTATTCTTGACAAGTATATACTTATACTTCTTTTTAATCTTGTGCTTACATAATATTCATTATTGATTCTCATACTTTATCTTGATTATCTTCTTGAGAATCAATTATGTCTTTGCCTAATAAAGTTTATTTATACATGCTTTTGAATTTGTGATGGTTTCTCAAATATTCATTAAGGATACATGACTATATTCATTAAAATTTTCATTTACTTATAGTTCATGTATCTCTTATATTGATATCTATTTTTGTATAAATACCTTTATGTAGGCATATAAGTTAAGCTAAAGTTTTATTCATACTTGTTACTTCTAAACTTGTGCTTAACTCTTACTCTAGCTATTGATTCTTTTGATCAAATTTGTGTATCTCTTTTGAATCAATATGCTTCTTCCTTAAAGCTTTCTTTTAATGATGTCTTTTTAGCTTTTTGGTTGACTTTATGGATACATGTTCTTAATTGATTTTTGATCTTTCATGTATGCCTATTCGTGATATATATATAGTTTCATATATATAAATGATTCCTAGCTTTTGTTATTCATTTGTTTTATATCTTTAAGTTGGGATGGTGAGAGAAAATATTTGTTATGTATTGCACTTGACTATCTATGGAAGTTCTTTTAAGAATCACAAGGTTTTGTGTTTTGTCTTGTTTTTATAATTAACCTCCATTTTTAGTGCACATTTTTAAATCTATATCATCT
The DNA here is from genome assembly GCA_029216955.1 of Iris pallida. Classification (NCBI taxonomy): domain Eukaryota; kingdom Viridiplantae; phylum Streptophyta; class Magnoliopsida; order Asparagales; family Iridaceae; genus Iris; species Iris pallida. The sequence goes on along the minus strand of JANAVB010008798.1, from coordinate 3,271,042 downwards.
ATATATTTCTATTGTGCACTATGAGAGTTTTTGAAAATGATTTTTACTATCCTTAGCATTTAGCTTTCTTGATCTTAATGATCTTTCTTTGCTCATTCCTTGGGTTATGCTTCCTTTTGAATTATTGTTGCCCAATGATGTTTTTGTAGCACATGAGAATACTTGTAATTGTTACATCATATTTCTCATGAATTTAGCTACTATGGTTTGAGCTTTTGTGTTGAGATTTTTCTACTTCTAGAGAATACACTTATTTTAATGTGGCTATAGTATTTTGCATTCTCTAGATTGATCTATCATTTCATTATCTTGGGTTAATCTCAATACCTGGCAAAGAGATTTATTTTATTGTGTTTTCATAAACATCTCTTTTGTCCTTTACTTGATAAGAGTCTAATTCATTTATTTATCATCTTATGCTCTTATCCTTGCTTAGTAAAGAGTCTCTAAATCATTTTGATCATTCAAAATGTATTCCCTTAATTGTGAACTCTATGCTTAAGCAAGTATTTTTTTTGTGTTAGTGACTTAAGAATTAATGAGCACATTTATCTTGTTAATGGCTTCTCTCATTAATCTTATTTGGATTATATAGTTTGCTTATTTGTGATATTTTATTAAGCTATATAATTTTGGCTCACTTTCACACATCTAGCTATATTCCTATACTTCAATCTATATATGATATGCTAGTTTACAAAAACAAGATTTGTGATATGCTTAATCTCTAAAACTAGTTTTATAAATTCTTTATTAAATCTTGTTTTCTCTTAGAGGTTTGTGTTTTCTTGTTTTAACTCTCTTCCATAACTAGTCATTAGCAAGTCTCTCTTAAATTTCTCTCACTTTTTGAGTCATGTTTTTATCGTATTATCATTTACATCTCTTCTTTATTATGTTTGTAATTATTTAAATGAGATTGACTCTTTCCCATGTTAATGTGTGAGATTTTTTTTTGGACTTGTGATTTTCTCTTGATGAGATTCATTAGATCATATTTATTCATTTGTTTCCTTTATGAATGATCCTAATGATTGAGTAGTCCTAAACTATCTAATTTTGTAAATGTCAAGTTAATTTATTGCTCTACTTTGACTACTCATGGTTTATCACATATGACCTTTGCTATTTAAACTTTATTGGTCTTTCATTTAAAAGTAGCAAAGTTTGGATGTTACCCGGTTGATGGGTACACATGTGATAAAACATACCTAGTCCATGCAAAGCAATAAATTGGTTGATTATTTCTTAATTAGATAATTATGGACATGATGTTTGAGTTTCATTTTATTTTATTTTTGAGCTATATTATGTCTATCATCATGATTGTTCTTAATTGACTTTATTCTTTTTCATGATGACATTTTCTCAAAGGATTACATACATTGATCTATCATATTTATATATGAGATTCTTCTATATAGACTAATGTATGCCATTTTTTGATTATATGTGCTTTATTGGAATATTCTTTTGATTTCTCATCTTTAGTGGCTATTAATTGGTTATCTCTTCTTGACTAAAGATGATATTTTTCGTCTTTTGACGATATTGTAGCCTTATATGCATCGAGCAAGGGGGAAAAATCCATAGTTGATTTACCCCTAGATCTTGTAGTTATCTATTTTATGTTATAAGTGCTTTGGAACTAGATACGCATATTTCGAGGGGAAGCAAATTAATTGATTCAATTCATTTATACCCTTAAATATGTCGTATACCTAGTTCATCATGGACCCATACTTTCTTCTTTTTTATTTTCTTAAGTGAATGAGGTCATGATACTTTTATTTGTGAAGGGTTTATGAGAGTATATGCTATTGTCTTTATCATTTATCTCTCTTTTATATGGATTAAATAAGTCATCTTCTTAAATATTAACTTTCATATATTATCTTGATGACTATTGTGCTTTCGTTAGTTTGGCTTTCCTTACATGCTTAATTTAGTTGGCTTTCCTTGTTGAGGACTTATCCAAAATTCATGATTTTTATCACCTTTGGTAGTACTTTGAGGGGGAGCATTCAAGTCGACTGAATTTCTCTTTCTCAAGTATTTTTCTCTTTTACCTTCATGTTTATCTAAAGGGTATTCATATAGCATGATAAGGTAATTGAGTTCAAATGCATGAACTTGGATAAGCATATAGATTTTGCAAATAATGAGATTACTTTATATCAATTGCAATATTTTACATTGATCATTCTTTTATTTTGTTCCACTATTTATTTGTGGACAATTATGATTATTAATGGTCTCTTTGATCAATGTTTCAAGTTTACATCTTTTCCATTGGTATCAAGTTTATTTAATGTCATATCTCAATTGGTATCTATTAGTTGCAATTATCTATTCCTCATGGCTCTTGTTTGAAATCCTTATTTCATAGTTCTCTTCCAAAACTAGAGCAATATTTCATATCCTATTGTGTTTTGGATTTATTCCTTGGATTTCAAGTTGGTAAACTACTTATTTCTTGTTTTTCAAATTCCTTTCGTTTTACCAACCATATTGTGTTATGACAAGCAATTTTCTATTTCGTACTCTACATTTGGTATGTACTTTTATACACTTGTCATTACACCATTCTCCCATTGTTTTTCTTTAGTATATCTTGATCATGATTGTCTATGCCTTCCTCATGCTCTGATTTATGTACTTAAGATTGATTTCTTATCTATTAGTACAGGGGAGCGTATTTTTTATCATGTCAAAGGGGGAGAAGTATGTTTAAGTATGTATTTATAAGTAATCTAAGTAGTATACTTTCAGTGATATTGTTTATGTCTTTTGTATATTAGTGATACATGCATCTATACTGTCCATACTAAACTTAACCGATTTGCCATAATCAAAAAGGGGGAGATTGTTGGCCCAATGATTGTATTATATTTTTGAATATGGCTAATCTGTTAAGTTTAGCATTTCATTATCACTAATCTTCATACTATCACTATAGCATTTCTACTTATACTTATATCTTTGGTGATATGTGCCCATTGGTTTACATCTTAGTGATATGAGCTTATCTATCTTAAATTTAATTGGGTTGCCAAAATCAAAACTATGTTTTTGATTGTGGTCATTCAATTAAGTTTAATCATTATGATATCACTAACATTTATGCCATCACCTTAGCACTTATACTTAAACTTTGCATAGTCCTAATGTGCTTTAATTTATCATACTTGCTACTATGTATATTGCTTTGTTCGTCTAACATGTACATGCAGAAAAGCAATAAGCAAGATCAATGTGGACATATGCAATGAAGAAATCATGGTGGGCCAAAGACGACGGATCCCACAAGATTTTTTTGAACCACCCGACGACATCTCTGGAGCCACGCACCGGGGGTTCCGCTGCCCGGTCAGCGGATGGGGGTCGAGGGGGCAGCGCCCCTCGTCGGGGGTTCGGGGGCGAAGCCCCCGAAAGGTATTCAGTTTTTACAAACTGGATATCTTTGGACAGCTGCCGCCAAGGGAAAAAGTCAGCACCTATCAAGGAAGAAGCCAAGCCGTGCCATCATCATTTCAAGACTCTGAAGAAGCCTGCACCTGCCTAAGTATATCTGGAGTCTGTAATGAGTCTTAGGAATAATTGTAAACACAAGAAATGGATGGCAAAATCGAAAGCTAGGGTAGAAATAAGCCTAGGATCGTTTTCTGCTGAAAAACGGCATACCGACGGTATACCGGTGTATACCGACGGTATACCGATTTTTGTTCACAGAAAGTTTCTGTCCACAAAACCGGCATACCGACGGCATACCGGTCCATACCGACGGTATATCGATTCAGTAATGTTCAAATTCCAACGGTCGAATTCTGAGCAATAAATGATCCCAACGGCTATATTTTTAGCCGTTGCGTTCCAGACCGGTATACCGCCGGTATGCCGGATCATACCGACGGTATGCCGGTTCGTGACTGAAAAGTTGCCTTTGGCTTCTTTCAAGCTTTGGTTATAAATAGCCTTGAACCCCTTCATTCAAGGTTGATGCTTTGAGCCTAAAAATTCCTAAACCACCAAAGCTTATCCACATACAACTCTACAAAGCTTTCATTTGCCATCCACAAATTGTGTTAGAGTTATTGAGTTGAAAAGTGAGATCTTCATCCTATTATATAAGGAGATCAAAACCTATTGTGAAAGGTTGAAGTTGGAGAGTCTTCGTATCCAAACTCTCGGTTGAAGTTGGGGAGTCTTCGTATCCAAACTCTCGGTTGAAGTCGGAGAGCCCTTCGGATTAAAGCTCTTGTGTAAGAAGTTGGCGAGTTCTTCGGATCCAAACTCGTGTGTAACTATTTGCTCAAATAGTGGATTAAAGCCGGAGAGAGTTCCGGGACTGGACTGCCTCTTAGGAGGATACCAGGATATATCGGGTGTCGGTATTGTGTTTGCTTCTTCTCTTGCACTTATATTTTTAAATTGCCAATTAGCTTGTGCTAAGTGCTTGATTAGTTAGCTTGACCCTATTCACCCCCCTCTAGGGTTCCTACACCGATCTCCAGAACTTCAGCTTGTGCCTGGTTCGCCATGACAACTTTTTCAGATGTTGGCTGGTACGTGACGAACCATTCCTTGTCAGAACAGACATGGCATATCGCACCGGTGTCTATCCACCAGTCAGAGTCAGCCCCCTTATTTGTGACCTGAGCGATCATAGCAACGAGGTTAGAAACCAAAGAAACCTTACTAGACTTACCTTTCTCTGATTGTTTGGGCTTGGATCTGTATTCACTCTTGTAGTGGCCTTTCTTGCCATAATTGAAGCAAGTCACGTGGGACTTGGACTTCTGTTGCTTGAATGAAGGACCCTTTACTTTCAGATTAGTAGAATCCTTCTTTTTATAATGAGAAGCCACCTGCCTCTCCTTGGGCTCTCTTGTTTGCACCAGATTGGCCTTAGCCAGCTGTTTGGACAGAGTGTCCATCTTCTGTTGAGAACGCATCTCGTCCTTAACATGGATCTCTTGAAGGAGATCTTCCAAGCTAATATCCATCTTCTTCCGATGCATTCTTGCATAGAATGTACTCCATCCAGTAGAAAGTTTAGAAATAATTCCTCCAACGACAAACTTGTCGACGAGGGGCATTTTCTCGTCTTCTAGCTTCTAGCGCAGCTTCAAGAACTCTTTTACGTGAGGCAGCATTACCTTCTCGTCTTCGAAGAGCCACTTGTGGTACTTTTCGACGATGAAGATTTTCGATCTATTGTCGTCGTCTTCATAAAGCTTTCCCAAGGACTCCCAGATGTTCCTGGTAGAGGTATTCTTGGAGTATGACTTTGCCAGGGAGTCCTCCATTGCATTTAGAATTAATAACCTACAAAGACTATTATCCCTTCTCCATTTGGTGAATTTGACTTGTGCAGTAGCAATAGCATCTGCTGTACCACCTTCTGGAGTCGTCGGTCCTTCTGGAATCGTTGGTCCAGTCTCGATCAACACATGATCGGCGTCCACTAGTTGAAGATTGAGGGTGATTTTCCTCTTCCATATTTGAAATTGTTCTCTATCGAACTTCTCCAGTTTGTTAAAGCTGGTATCGAGGAGAAAGGCACGAGAGTTTTCCATTGTGCTAATATAGCTTTAAGATTGTTAGAACCGGGGCACAATTTTTTAATGGAAAACAGAATAAAATAGTTGTAAGAACAACGTTCCAACGCAACGCTTCAAGGAATGTGCGTAACAGAGATCCTAGGAGGATTCTGGAATACAAAAATCTAAGAAGATTTTGTAAACGTAGCAAATGACAATAGTACTTCTAAACAGAAGGTACTAATCGAAATGCAAACGGCAGCAGCGAAGGTGACAGGCGATAGATGAAAGGTGGTGGGTGTGAAGAACACCAGTGCTCAAAGCTAGATCCGCCCCACACGGTCAGCTTCCAGGAACCAGCAAGTTCAAATAGAACTCTGGAATGCTCTGGTAATCTGCTCTACGATGGACTGCTCGGAATAACAAAGACAGGACGAAGATCTGCACGAGGTGGTACCGTTGGTTGTGGAGGAACTCCAATGGCTCGAACAGCACTCTCTTCTCTCTTCGTGATTTTTTGAAGTCTGTAAGTGTAACCGGAGAGAGAAGAGAGGCTCTGTTTAAATAGCCACTGCTGTAACTGATCATATCTGCACTGTGCACCACGTTTTAATGTCAGATCTTCATTCCAGGATAAGTTACGAATCAGTTAGAACGTGGACAGCCATGAACTGCGTGAGTTGTGCCATTGAATGAGTTACATGCGTGCCATCAGCACACACTGCGCACACTGCATGCGGCGCACCCGCGCACCCTGGACGCGCAACGTGGCCGCGCAAGTGGCTCGTGCAACGAGCGCAACTGAAGCGCACTATGCACCTAGCGACGATGCTGACGTGCTAATGCAAAGTGCGCCAACAAAATGCCACATTACGCCTCATGAGCCCGATTCCAAGTCTGATTTCCGAGTCTGAGTCCGAGTCGCTAAGCCCCTACGGGGTTTAGCCCCAATGGAAATTAATTTTCCAAGAGCAAAAGCATGAATGCTTTTCTTGGAGCCTTATCCTTACCTCCTAGTAAAATCACCCACATGGTTCCCTCCTTAGGGTCACCACCCCATGTGCATATCCCAACAACACATACAAGTATATATTTGAGATAACTCATGTGCTTTTTCAATGTGGGACTAAACCTTGCTAGGCATGTTGAGAGAAGCTCTCTTCATTTCAAGGAGCAAGAGCACCAACCAACAATTGGTTGTCTAGATCTAGACAATGCACTTCACAATGACTTTATGTCCACATCATCAATTGTGAATATAAATGTTTATTAAAAAGAAGAAGAGTAGAATTTGACTTGGATATTGTCAAAATATTTTTTGTATCGTCTTTCAATACTTTTGCATTGGAGAAGATTTTTCAAACTCATTGTCTTTTATGAATATAATATTGCCACATATAGAAGACATTGTCTTGTGTGTCTTGGCACCTAAGAGCATCTCCAACCATATTGTCTTGTTTTGTGTTGTGATTCCTATGCGGCATGAGACACAAAACAATGTCTTTTCTATGTGGCAAGATAATATTCACACAAGAATGAGATAAAAAAGTGTTCTCCAATGCAAAATTTGAGAAGTCAATAAATTATTTTTTTTAACTTCCAAGACAACTTTTCCACTTCTTCCTTTTTTTATAAATATTTTTATTCATAATTGATGATGGAAGTAAAGCATTGTGAAGTCTATTGTCTAGATCTTGACAACCAACTTCACATTGTCTTTGACATGTCATTGCATGTCAACTTCACAATTTATTTTACATTTGTATTGGAGAATAAATTTTAAACTAAGAAGTGGTGATTCCTATGTGGCAACATTTTTTTTCAAACTTACAATGGATTGGAGATGCTCTAAGAATCACAACACAAAACAAGATAATAGGTTGGAGATGCTCTAAAGTAATTGCAACTCGATGATACACTGGTCAATATTATAACCTACAGGACAAAAGAAAATTCAAGGCGACATAATGATATCCTAGAAACCAGATAGCCAATTTTTTTAAGTACATGTAAAACATGTGTCTGTTGGGCTTCATGACTTTCGTGATCAACGATGGATGGCTTGGATGGATTGCCTGTTAAGTTATGAGGATGAGATGATCAATCCCTCTTTATGATAACATGCATCATAGATTCATACACATCTACTGGGAACGAAATGCAAAAAATGTTCTCCCAAACTGATATGACTTGGCGAGGACCGAAAAAAAAATCGCACAACCCAAATATGCCAAAATTATAAACAAAGCAGAACACAAACAACGATATTTACGTGAAAGATCCAGACGAAAAAAAAAATAACGGGACGATTAGAGTCCAACTAGAAAAACCTTCATTATGGAACTCCTTACAAACTTTTTTTCCGACCCACACGGATCACCGCAACACATCAATAAATAAAAATATATTATAATGAGTAAAATGAATATTACCGAATACAAGATGACGAGGAAGAACTAATGAAGAACTTCTCAAAGCAATTTCTCGTCGAAACAATCCTCAAAACTAAAAATCTCTCTCTCATCTCGTCCTCTCGTCTCATCTCTCTTCTCTCTCTCTCTCTCTCTTAGAAAGTTGCTAACTTTGATAAACCTCTCTTTTTCATCTTTTGATAATAGATGACAATGAATTAGGGTTAAAAAAGACCTATATTTTAAAATATCCCAATTCTTAAATGATCACGATCCAATAGTATAAATAAATACCCAAATACGATATTCAGCCATATATCGGTAACAGTATACTGACGATATACAAAAAATATCTTTTTTTATTTAGAACCTATTCTCGAACAACTTGCTATCAAATCGGTATGTCGATGTATATTGGTATCTCTGATATTGGTTTTCCAATAAACTCTGATACGCGCTCAAATCGAGCCTATTTTGTCACATTCAACTTTTCAAGCTTCCCGACACATGGATGACGCTCACACACTATGTAATGTTCTGCACATAGGTTGAAAATCTTGCCCAATATACCAACAAATCTTTTTCTTTCCAACTAAGTGGAGGAGTCTGTTATTCGACGATTCTCCTACTGTACTCAAAAAAAAAATTCTCGGCAGAATTTTTATGAGCATATCCACTCCATTGTCTTATGTATGAACATTCTCAAGCGTCACGTTCTTTGTCTCGAGCACATCTCGTATCCAATGATACTGAGTTACAATATACTTGGACCGACTGTGAAATGTTGGACTCTTTCCAAGGTGAATAGCACCTTGGCTATCACAAAGTAAAATGTACTTCAATTGCTTAAGTCCCATTTTCTGCAGGAACTTCTTCATCTATAGTAACTCCTTACAAGCTTTCGTCGCCGCAATGAACTTTGTCTTTGTCGTCGACAAAGCAACACACTTCTACAACTACAACTACAACTACAACTGATAAGAAACAGCTCCACCAGCAAACAATATAACATAGATCGAAGTCAATCTTCTGGTATCTACATCCTCAGTCATATCAGCGTCGGTATACTCAACCAGCTTCAGTCCGTCACTTTCGAATGAAAGCTTCGAATCAGCAGTGTCCTGAAGATAACAAATGATCCATTTGATCGCTCTCCAATATGTCCTTTCGGTATTTGAAATATAGCCGCTAATTATACCTACTGCGTGAGCAATATCCGACCATGTACACACAATGTCATACATGAGACTTTTCACAGCTGAAGCATATAGAACTTTTTTCATATTTTTCTTTTGTCCTCGGTTGATGGACACTACTCTACATTGTTTAAAGTAAGTTGCAAAAGGAGTGTTCACTTTCTTCCAATTTTTCTTTAAGATGAATCTATTTCTTATTCCTAAAGAAATTGTTGACAATATTTATTCACCAAATTGACGAGCTCACAGTCCAGGTTGCAGAAATGTGTTGTCCTATGCAATTGAGGCCGAGTACATTGTTGCCACTGAGCCTCCCCGCGCCCCCCCCCCCCCCCCCCCCCCCCCCCCCAACCATATCATGCTTATCTCCTCTCTCTTTCTGCTATACCCAACATTATTTCCGTAACTTTTATTATTAGATTCAACTTATGATCAATTTTACTATTTTTGTTGTCTACATGGGAGACTAACAGTAGAATTTTTTTTAAGTTTGCTAAGAAAATGCATGTAATGCGTGATGAAGAGCTAATCTTCATTTGAATTGACTTTTAGTACAAAATATGTCATCTTTGGTTTGGTAGAAAAGATAGAGAAGTGGGAGGAAGAAGAGAGAGAGACTTTTCATCCATGCGAAATGAAGCAGCCTTTTTTTCCTCTTTTGTGTTGGGCAAAAGGAATGAAAAATTAAAGTGATATACTTTCACTTGTCTTGCTTTGTGTTGGAAGAAAGAGATGTAAAATTGAAGGGATGTAATTTAGGGGTGAGCATTATTCAGTTTTGGATCGAAAATCAAGTCGAACCGAACTGAATAAGAGATTATGTTCAGTTTAAAAAAAATCGGTTCTGTTTCGGTTTTCAAAATACAAAAATTTATTATTCGATTTCAGTTTCGGTCCAAAACCGAAAATCAAATAATAATTATACAATTATGTAAATATCCTCAATTTAATAATCTGTATATTTTGAACGCAACAATTTTATGCATGTATTTTGAATTTCAACTTTGACAATTTAACAAATAGTATAACTTTTTGCGTAACTTTGAAATTAAAAAAAAAGTGTGTATAAAAATTATAATCTTTAATATAATTTAAACACGATCCCAACTTTGGATCCGAACCATTAGTTCCAACCGAACAAACAAAATAAACCGAATTTTATTCGGTTTAGTTCCGTTTCGATTTTGCCTAATTCGGTTCGGTTTCAGTATTGAATTTTTAAAATATTGTTTGATTCGATTTTGGCTAATTCGGTTCGGAACCGAATAAATCGAACGCTCACGCCTAATGTAATTCACTTGTTTGATATGGAAAAAAAATGGAAATGAGGAAAAAAAAAAAAAATTCATTTATATCATCAACTAAAACACTTATTTACTATTTGACTTCAATGACAATTTTTTAAATAATATAATGCACCAAACAAACAAAAATGTCTCTCTCTCTCACATTTTTCTCTCTCCCACTTTTCGGTCTACAAAACTAAGTATTAGAGAACGAGTTATATGAGTAATATGACAAATGTGTTTTAAAAACCGGACTGGACCAGCCGGTTCAACCGGTTCACTCGTGAACCGGTTGTTTTTCGGGTCCGGTTCAGTATTGAACCGGTGTTTTTATGAAAATTGATATTTTTGTAAAAAAAATAATGTCCATAAGGGATTAATTTGGACCACTTAGATTAATCCAGTGGTTGAACCAACTGGTTGAACCAATTTGACCCGACCTAGTGTCTTGACCGGGTTAACCTCCGATCCGGTTTTTAAAACACTGTCAATTGTTAAAAAGTAAAATTGTGTCTGTTGGAAGTATTCCACCTTGCCCAAAAACTTGTCGATAACCTTTTTGGAAACGCTTTGAATCTATTAACTATTTTTTTTACACATATCCGAATAAAAATTAAAGTGAAAGTACCAGAATTATTTATTTATTTGTTTAGTATTTCAATTTATAAAAAAAATTGTCGAATTTGAGTGACCCTTGTGGTCAGTGGGGATAGACATACATGCTCTGACTGGATGACGGACGATCAGTAGAACGCTCCACGTGAGCGTATTATTCCTTTTATTTATGGTGGGAATTGGGAGACAATGGACAAGTTCCGAGCTTTACGCCGGGCACCGTAAAAAAATTTATATAGAAATTTTGAATTATTATATTAAGTTGGCAACAATTCCAAATTTCTTATTTAGAGCCTGTTTAATTGCTTGAAAGTGTTTGGTTGAAGATGGAAAAGGGAATACGAACTTGGAGTCATCGTGTCCGAGCTCTCTAGCCTAGTGTATTAGAGCGGACACCCGGAGGAACCGGCAAGGTTCGAGTCCCCCAATTGTGTGTGTGCGTGGGATTTCAAAAAAAAAAAAAAACTTGGAGTCATCGTTAGTTTTGCAATTCTTGTCCCCTCTTGTCTTATATAAAAAGAGGGGACACCACTTCCATTATATTTTAAGTGAAAGTGGATGAAAATGGCAATTGAAGTTTGATTTTTTAATTAAAGTGTAGAATTTGGTTAATATTAAATATTAATTTTTAATAAGTTAAATAATTAGTATAAGCACTTATTATATCAATATAACTAATATTAAATCATTTAAATAAGATGGGTATAGTGTACAAAAGTAATAATATTTAATATATTATCATCCTAATTTTTTAGAAAATATTAATTCCTAATACTTAATTTTAAAAAAGCTAAATAATTACTACTAATAAATCATTACTAATTTAGTTATAAATTAATATTTAAAATTTTAGTTTTATAATTAATATTTTAAACTTTAAAATTTTGGTTATATAATACAATAAATACTTAAATATTTTAGTTAAATAATAGTTTTTGACAATATTAATTAATAATTATAATTAAATATAATTATTATTAGTTAAATAATTATTAATAAATAATTAGTATTTTATTATTAGTTTAATAATTAATAGAAAGGTTCTTTGGTAACTTGAAAGTGTAAGGAGGTGCGAAAGTGACTTTTTGTCTGGTGGAAATGAAATGCGTATGCTTTTGAATTTCATGCTAGTTCTTGTATGGTGAAAGTGACTTTCAATGTTTGGATATGTAATATTTTGTAACTTGAAAATGGTTAAATTCATACTTTCAGTATTTGGATGGCTACGAAAGAGGTGGTAAATAAAAAGTATATTATATATATAAAACAATAATTAACTTAAGTATTAAGAATTCATTTTATCTAATAATTATTTAACCTTTTTTATTAAGTTAAATATCTTAATTAACTTTATTTATTTATTGTTACTAATTATTTACTACTAATTGTTTAATTAACTACTAATACTAATTCATAATAAAATAATTATTAATTATTATTTAACTAATACTAATTTTAATTATAATTATTAATTAGTATTATGAAAAACTATTATTTAAATAAATATTTAAGTATTTATTGTAATTATATAACCAAATTATTTTAAAATTTAACTATTATTTGTATAATTAAAATTCTAAATAATTATTTATAACTAAAATGGTAATAATTTATTCATAAGTAATTATTTAACTTTTTTCAAATTAAGTGTTAACAACTAGTATTACCAAAAAATTATTAAGTAATTATAATATACTAAATAAAATTACTTTTATACATTATTATTTAAATTATTTAATATTAACTAAATTGATAAAATAAGTACTTACACTAATTATTTAACTTAATAAAGATTAATATTAATATTAATAAAATAAATCAAATCTCAATTGTCACTTTGATTAAATTTTACTTAAAAAATGATAAAAATGGTCTCCTCTTTTTTATATAAAATAAGAGAAGACAAAAACAAAAAAGTATTGAAGACTTCAAGTTCTTATTCCTTATTCACATTCAACTAAATACTTAAAAAATAAAGCGGATTAAAATCTATTGAAGGAAAGTCCTAAAGTTATGGAGAAATCTATTGATAATAATTTTATTAATATATATGGTATTAACATATATGGTTACTACATATATGGTTGATACATTTTAGGCAGTATAATTGTATCTTCCTAAAATTATGGATGTACATTGATTGAATATTTCCTCTATATAGTGAGAGATATTACTTTGATGAAAATAATAAAGTTGATTCCATTACTTCTTCATGGTATCAGAACATTCGCTCTTGAGAACCTAGAAATCCATACAACAAAAATCTTATTGCTGGTGACAAAGAACAAAAGTTTTTTTTGAATAAAACAAGGTCTTCCATGACCACACAACCATGGGAAAACTCCTACCATCCACTTTTTCTCCATCACTCGGATCAACCAGGCGATGTCCTTGTTTCACAACCGCTGATGGAAGACAATTGTACAACGTAGATGCAGTCAATGAGCATGGCACTTACTATTACGCCCCGATTTTGTAGAGTGATTCGTCCTCGCATTTATTTCTTGGCATCGATCGTCTTCGCTTGGGCGTGATACCGTACAAGTCTGGTATTGCACTTGTACAAGACAAAGATGGTACATAATGGGTATTCTTCAAATAGGAACACATCGCAGCGATACAAGCAGACAAATTGAAGATAATGAGCACATATCTTTCTTACTGAATAGAACACATTCTGATTTATAGTAGCGAAAATACGCAGATAACTTGAAGTCATAGAGAGAGAGAAAAAATTAAGCTTTCTTTATTGATAATTGAAGTAGAGTACAAGGCATGCAGTAAAATGCAAAGGTTACAACACATCCTATAGTACATTGATAGGTAACTGAAACTCATACCATAAGGCTTACATTTGAAACTCGATATATTGAATTATAATTCGATATACCGACTTGGCTTACAACTCACTGGTACAACATATTACATTGTTTCATACATTATGCCTTTTATAGATAGAAGATATCATCTTTTGCAAGGAGAGCTTCTACATGCCCAACAAATCTTTGATGCCGTAGGACTGATCAATGCCGATCTCCGTGTACTGAGCTTCCCAAGTGTCACGACCCGCACCCTGAAGAGGGGCACGAGCACGTGGTTACGTCCAGCCTACACCGCAGTATCGGCGGTAGAACGCTGTATACAGGGTCTGTAAATACTACGACTAAAACAGATAAATGTATCTGTATAGTATATACACTCCGAATGGAGGTGACATAGCAATACAGTCTCAATCACATAATCAAAACTAAGGTAGATAGCATGAAAAGAGATATGATAGATAAAACAGGAAACGAGTCCAAAATCCACAAGTCAGAGCTAACACAACATCCAGAGTCTCAGATAATATAAGTATAAAGATACTACAAACTGAAATGTACTAGCTGGCTCGCAGGCCAGGCAAACCTAACTAAACTATGCTACTCATGGTGAGCAAAGTCCAATGGCTCTACCAATAAGCCACGGTCTAAATCTAGTCCATCAGACTCAACCCCATAGTAGGTCGGGCAGTCAGTCTCAGAGTCATCTGTAAAATTTGTCAACGGTATCCTGTCAGGAAAATGAGCAAGTACAAACACCAACAGCAGTTCCATATGAATTGATAAATTCTATAAGAGACACTGTAATAAAATATAAGACAAAATCAACTGGAAATATATATATATATATATATATATATATATATATATATATATATATATATATATATATATATATATATATATTATGGTATGAGTACTGAAAAGGACGACGATATGAATGTATATAGGGCGACTTGGGAACTGTTCGGAAAGCCGAGTTACAACCCCTAAACCAAACAAGGACTGGGGCTATAACCCTTCTCCCGAACAGGACTTAGTCACCACAGATAATAAATATAAAAGGTGTCTTGAATTATTAGTGCGTCATGTGATCGGCTTGGGAAAAATATGTTCAGGCTTTCCATCTGACCGGCTACGAACAAATAACAAGTGTGAAATAACAAGTGTGAAGATAAGGCCGGTCACCATGGAAAGTTGAGAACAAGTAGCTATGAACAAGTATCGAGTACAAGTGTGAAACAACAAGTGGGTATTTTGATCACACAACCACTAATAACTCCCCATCCCCGAATAGTATAAGGGATCCGGACATAACACGTCATGACACGGGGTTCGAAAGCAGGGGGCCAGCCCATTCCCAAGTCCATGTCTATACAAGTATAAGTAACAAATCGAGTCATGTACCAATATACCAAGTAATCTGGGAACAACATCTCATGACAGGATCCGACATATACTAGTCCGTGAAATATCGTGTCTGGAAATCAAGTAAGACACTACGACTGAATCGGATATAGCAGATATCAAGACAATGAAAACTATCAGTGAATGTACTCGCCTGTGGTCCTGAGCTGATAAGGTAAACAGACGCTCAGAGTGATCACATACCTAAAATAAGATACTATGAGTCAAACAGGGCTTAACACTGAAAAAGGAAACTAATATAATCCATGAATACAAGTCTAAGTCAAAACTAGGTCAATCTAGGTCAAACTGAGTCATACTAGGTCATACTAGTTCATACTAGGCCATACTAGGTCACTGGAAGTCATTCCAAGTCAAACTAGGTCAATCGGGGTCAAAGGTTGACTTACAGTTGACTTTTGGTCAAAAAGTCAACTCTGGTCAACTCTAGGTCAACCCTAGGTCAAACTAGTCTAATGTTGACCAACTGTTGACTTTTAGTCAACTGGTCAACTCTGGGTTGGTTTCGGTCAAATTGGGTCGCTTAAAGACTAAGTTTGACTCTCGGTTGACTTTTGTTGACTTTTGGTCAAAAAGGTCAACCGACGTCAAAACTAGTCTATGAGCACCATATTTGATCATTACCAACCACGGGAATCAAGTTCTAACTTTATCTTAGACTTCTAACACCAATATCCTATTTCTAGGCAAAACTAGTATTTACCCTTCCAAGGTAAATTCCGATACCTTGCCCAATCCCAAGGAAATCCCG
Source organism: Iris pallida (assembly GCA_029216955.1). Taxonomy (NCBI): domain Eukaryota; kingdom Viridiplantae; phylum Streptophyta; class Magnoliopsida; order Asparagales; family Iridaceae; genus Iris; species Iris pallida. Next base: position 3,254,993 of record JANAVB010008798.1, on the reverse strand, counting down.
CAAATACCCATGGTACTAACCTAGGCTCCTTAGGGTAGCTAGATATCAACCCATCTAAGGTTTACCTACCAAGAAATTTGGGTATCCTAGGTATTTAGGCCATGTTAGGATACGGGGTATTGATTTACCCTATTACCTATCCTATCTCATGAATTTACCCTTTTCTCTACCACACTCATCTACACCACTCACTCTCATGATACACTCCTATATTTATCATACCTATAGGCTCTCCTATAGGTTTCCTATTAGTTTGCACATAGGTTAACTATGGTTCACTCAACTACACTCATTGTAGGCTCTCTCACACACACACACAACTCACAAACACTCATATACACACAAGCAAAATATGGACAGGTTTTGGGGGACTGATTTTGGTGGGTTTATGGGCTGTTATTTGGACTAAAATTGGACAGAAATATAGGTGTTTAGGACAGCTATCAATGGGCTAAAATGTGGACTGAATTGTGGGGGTTAAATGGGTTGGATGTTGGCTAAATGGGAGGACATGTTGGGGCTGTCCTTGGACAGTCCAAGGGGAGTTTCATGGGCTGAAAGTATGGTGTTTTCAGGACTGAAAAGGGGGGTTAAGAGGGCTGGTTCATGACAACAAATAGGGGCCAAAACAGGACTGTTTTGGGACAGCATATTGGGCATATGGTGGACTGAATTTGAGGCTAAAATAGGGACTGATTTAAGGCCAATGTGTGGACAGCCATGTAGGCTCAATGGGCTGGTATTGGACAGTAGGAATGGAGTTTTTGTGGGCTGTTCTTGGACAGCACATTGGGGTGGTGGCTGTCAAGAATTGGTTCCCCTCCCCTCTCTATATCCCCTCTCAATCTCTCAATCTCCTCTTCACATTCCCTTCTCAACCAAATCACTCAACATTCCAACAACACCACTCCTACACTAACAAACACACATACAAACCCATGCCCTCTCCCAACACAACACAAACACCACACCACACAATATATCCACATAAATAATCCTCCATATATACACACACACACACACACACACACACACACACATATATATATATATATATATATATATATATATATATATATATATATATATATATATTATAGGAAAATGATACATTAAGAGAAACCATTCCCACACACATGAAATTTCTGAAATAAATATAGAACACACCCAAAATCAATGCACAACAATATACATGTGTCCAAATAGGGGGTTTTCCTATTAGGACACAATCGTACATATTGGACACCTCTAAAAATGTCCAAAAGGACACAAAATAGTCTCTAATGGAGAACAACCATGGAACATATTCCTATGGGTTCCTAACCATTCTACATGAAAGAGAAAACTAATTTAGAGAAGGGTTGTACCTATTTGGAGATGGAACAATGGTGGAGCTCTCAAGAAATGGAAAGAACCTTTGGAGAAGAAGAAGAAGAAGTGGATGAGAACAAATGGTATGAATTTCTCTCTCCTCCCCACCCCCTACTTGTGGCCGGCCAGCATAGTCCAAAACCCCTTTTTTCACTATTTACAAGTTTGCCCCTCTATTGTTCTATTAGCTCTATACAAGGTTGCTTAGGGTTTGGGGGTTAAAAATGTAAATCTAATGTTCTAATTAGGTCTAACCTAATCCATGGGGTCATAATTAATCCCTCTAACCTTTGATGGTAATATTGTGGGCCATGGCTAACTAGTGTGTGGGCCCGCTAAGGTCAAAACTACCCCGGGTCCCCGAAACAAGTCAAAACAAGTCGGAATGAGTTGAAATTCGAAACCGACTCAAATAACCCCAAAATAATGCAAATAATAAATAAATAATTCTAAAATAATTTTTAAAGTAGAAAATTACCAAATATCCCTGTTTATGAAAACTGGGGGTGACACCAAGCACGAGCACCTAAAAAGAGTGCCCACAACGTGGGTCAGTACATCATCTATGTACTGGCGAGCAGAACCAGCCCACTCGCCTAAACCAAGACTAAGAACAAACATTATTAGAGTGATTTTTCTATTTGGGGCCTAGCATCAGTTTGCAGTTCATGAACAGTATTCATAGTGAAGCATATATAAACACATTATAGTAGTTTCATGTGAAGGCATCTTTTAAGCACTATTTGAGTTAACATACATTGAGCATGTTATAGCAATCCTAGAAAGGCATCGTTCAACATATATTGTGATTAAACAGTGTTCATAGGAAGGCAATATTGTAGCATTCTTTGTGTTATCATGTTAAGCAACATTGAGGCAACATTAGCATTAACATCTTAAACATGTTATGGCAATTCCTATAGAAATGCGACATTTTAGTATCATTCGATTAGCATGTTAAGTAGACAAGTTGCATTCAACATTTAAATAACCATATCAAATTTAAGTGATTTCTTATCGATAGCCGACTCCCTCGTACCTGCATCAAATATAGGTTAGATGATATACTTACTCTGCCTACACAAAACATTTATTAGCATGCATCATGACTACATGATCACTGGTGACAGCGCACCATTTACGACGTTGCCATAGAGGACTTCATAGGGTCTGGGATGTGCCATTCACCAGGTTGTGAGCCCGAATGAATGTCCCAATATCGCGTGCCACCAAAGCACGCCGATTCCCTTCTAGGCCGACTCGATCCTAACACCCGGGTACCGTTTGAGGAAATAATACCTTGTGCATAAGTTGTCCATGGTCATGCGAATACGTGTCCGACTCGATTGTGAACAAAATCACATGATAAAATATTGAATAAGTAAAGGCAACAGTTCATTATTTTGTCTTTTCAAGTCGTGTTCAACGACTTATTCATTCTTATCATTATCGTCATTCCCCTTGGCGATCTCAGTGATCCCAAGCCTCATCATTTCTCATTGTGTTGATTTATTACAACATTTCTCATAACATTCCTTTCAACAAGGAAAAAATAGCATTTCATTCATTTTAAAGGAACATGCAACATTCTATTCATTTCATTAGGACAGTTATCATTCATTTCATTGCTTATAAGAAAATAGGCAGTATATCATTTCTTTGCAACAGTTATACATAGTGTACATGGTTCTAGTATTTCATTCAGTTCAACAGCATTTAAACATGACGATAATATCAATTCATTATCAAGCATCAATGTTACATTAGCAGTTCAAGTGTTATTCATTCGGTAGTTCAATGTTCATGCATTTCAGCAATTCTCAGCATAAGCATCTCTATCATTTAGCAAACTAACACATGAAACATTTGGGGACAATTCATAGCAACACAAAACTCCATTTTATTAGGCATGAAGGAGTAGGAGAGAAGGGACAGTTCCACTCACTTGTATGAATGAGTCTTCTTGTTTCGGTCACATCCATTTTCCATTAGACATAGCTCCACCAGCGAGCAACGTTCTAATAATATTCCATCCGGCCACCTGTAGAATCATGAAAATTTCAGCAGTCTTAATAACCATGCGCCCAGGCCAGAGAAGTCATATGCGCCCAAGTCACCAGAGCAAGCTATGCGCCCAAGTAACCAGAGCAAATTATGCGCCCATGCGCCCACTCTGGACCCCTCCAGAAGGGGGCGCATAGCCCTGTTTCATGCTATGCGTCCAAGTCAGGACAGTCCTCGACTCGGTCAAACCCATGATCAATCATGCACCGAAGCATACGGTTACGTCAGTCACCACGAGCAGTCGTGCACCGAAGCATGCGACCATGTCAACCCCACGATCAACCCACGATCACGCAGTCTGCATGCGCCTACACTCTATGTGCCCAAAACAGGACTATGCGCCCACATGAAAATCAGTATATTTTTTCATGTGGGCGCATAACATCATTCCAACACAGAAACGACTATAAAAAGGGGTCTCATACCTCTTCAAAACAGAGAACGGGGAGCATTTTCAAGAGCCAAATTGCTGCACTTCTTGCTAGTGAGCCGAGAGTTAGCAATTTTTTTAGGTTTTTTTTCCACTTTTGTAATCGGAGTGTCAACGGAGTAAAGGAGCAACTGCCGCTCGATCTATATCGTCCCATTCCCCAGAATTCTTTTTGTACTCGGGGATCCTCAGCACAGGATCTCTCAGGCGCACTCGATTTGTGGGGCCTTGCGCCAATAAGAAAAGACAACATTCTTCTTCTTTTTTGTGTGTGTCCATAAAAATGGCGACTCTGCTGGGGACTACCTTTTCCTCTGACTAGAAGGTGGTGATGTAATCCGATACCGATAAAGTGGGGAGCACTCAGAAGATGTTGATCGTGAAGTTCGATCAACAGGCGTTCGAAGAGATGCTCTCTAAGGACAGCTCTACTCCCTCAAAATCAGTGAAGCCAAACAAGTCTCGCAATTGGCTTCCGAAGCCTCATGGTGCATATCCTACCAGTGTCATAGAAGATATGCAACCAAAGGACTCTGTCACGTGGACGCATAGAGCTCCTCTATGGGCGCATCGCTCTGCCACAGAAGCTCCACAAATAAAGAAGACGTATACAGTTTTGGGCTCTACTAGCCCAGTGACTTTTCTCTTGTACAACCAACAACAGAGTGTTCAACGCTCGAGACTTGGCAAAAGAAAATACTATGATGCCAAGAATTAAAGTGTTCGACATTCTGGACAAACTCAGTGAGGCTCACAAATGAAGGAGGCAAAGCTGGAAGAAAACAGTGCTGCTTCACCAAACATGCGCCCAAAGCTATGCGTCCAAGAGGGCGTGTGGGCGCATAACTCTGGTCAGAAGACTTCTGTCTTCGACAGATTATGCACCCAAGGTCATGCGCCCAAGGCTATGCGTCCAGGCTCTACTGACCCATACTATACGTCCACATCAAGGAAGCTTAGGCATGCTACCAAGACTTCTGGGAAGCATGCACCCAAAGGCAGACTCCAGGGTCTATGCGCCCATAACAAAAAGACAGGCCCCAATCTGTGGGGACCTTACTGCAAACCTACCCTACCCCCCCCCCACGTTCTCTCTCTCCTTTCACCCAACCACTTCCCGCGACCGGCCAGCTGCCGACGACCACCGACTTCTCCCAGACCACAACCGACCTCTCCCACTATATAAATGACCCCCAAACCAAACCCTAACTCTAGCACACCACCACGACCACCTTCTTTCCCGACGAGAACCCATTTCCCCTTCGCCTGAATCCTAACTCCGGCCATACCCCACCGCCAACTCCACAGCCGCCTATGCCACCCATAACCACCATTAAAGAGTTCGCCGCGCTGAGGCGAGTCCAGCGCCACCCGAACGCCCCGACGACGATGCTCCAGCCGCCGTCCAGCCACCTCAACAACCCCCAGTTCGTCGGACACGTACGTGTCAACCCTATTTTCGTGTCGTATGTGTCTCGTCTTCACATATACGACTCGCCAGGACACGAGCAGTACGTAGGTAAGTCTGGACACGTCCGACTCGACTCGTGCGTGTCATGCATGGCCAGGACACTGGGACTCGATAGTTTTTTTCGTGTCCTTAACTGTCAAGACACGAAACTGTGCTATCGGGTTTAAACCCGTTAACCTAAAACCTAAATAACACTAACCCTAACCCAAACTCTAACACATAGCTCGTGCTGACCCCCTGGCCAGCCCAACCGAGCCCAAGAACCTGACCCCTCTAGACCGAGTTCGAAACCCCCCTTCCTTGTTCTTTTCTTTTTTGTTTTGTTTTGTTTTGTTTTGTTTTATTTATTTATTTATATGTATATATATATATGTATTATATATATATAATAATATATATATATATATTATATCTATATATATATATATTATATATATATATTTTATGTATAGTATTTTTTTATATATATATTATATATATACACTGTTATATGTATATATATATTATATATATCTATATATATTATATATATATATATATTATATATATATTTTATGTATATTTTTTGTATATATATATATATTTATATATACACTGTTATATGTATATATATAAAGTAATTGTATATATTATATATTTTATAATTAGTATTTTACTATACATGTATATGTATATATATATATATATATATATATATATATATATATATATATATATTAATAATATATATATCATATATATATATATATTATTTATATATGTATATATGAATATGTATTCATGTATAGATATTTTTATATACTGTTACATATATACAGTATTTGTATATATATATTTTATATTTAGTATTTCTTATATATATATATATATATATATATATATATATATATATATATATATATATATATATAAATATATATATATATAAATATATATATATATATATATATATATATATCTATATATTTATATGTATATATATAAATATTGTAGTTATATATCTATATATGTATTTTCAAATTTTACCTTGTACAAAATATTGTTATGTAAAGTTTTACAAGTTATTTTATTATATATTTTGTGACTTGTATATTTTTACCACTTTAAAAATATATTAATATTATTATTTAAATTCCTGTATTTTATTTGTTATGGCCAATTGATGTCCAAACCTGGCATGGATTTTTGGGCCCAATTGTGTCTAATATATTCAGAGTCTGTACAAGTGATATTGGACTTGATTCATGTCTCTGGGTCCTGTACCTGAACTTCGGTTCAATTTCGAATACATGAACAAAAATAGTAAATAATTAATTAATTAATTTTCAGAAACTGTTGCTTGCTGTTTTTGAATTTTTATATATATTTTAACTGCTGCAAAAATCTAGAAAAAATTGTATTTAAATACTATTTTAATTTATACAATTTATTATAATTTTTCCAGCATTTAAAAAGTACTTTTGTTATTTTATAAAAATAGGAAAACAGAACTCATTTTCAGTATATTTATGTTTGCTGATTTTTAATAATTATTTATGAAGGTTTATTAATTCCAGAAAATTTAGTATAAATTTCTATAATTGACAAAGATCATTTGGTACTTTATTTTATGTAAAATTGAGCCTTTTGTCTATCTCAAAAATTATTGAAACATAGTGTACAATTTAATTTAATTATTGCATAATTACGACTTTCAATATTTTGTGTTGTTTTGAGTTATAGTCGTATTGAACCTCACCCCGTACTAGTGTAAAGGCCCTAGAAAGTTAGTTAGAGTATTGTGTCACCTCACATTGGTCTCCTATGCTAAAATCACCATTTGGCTAGGTGTCCAGTTAGATAGTCGTGTTGCACCACTAGTGTTTTAGTGTTTAACTTAGTGTAAAAACTAAGTTTATGTATTTATTTCTATAGTGACGAGTTACCAGGCATCTATAGCATTTTATCGCTGCTTTGCTTTGCTAAAGGCAAGTCTTCTATAAATTTACATACTGTTACATCAATGAACTGCGAATCCAACCATGTTAAATGCTGATCCTTGGGGTAGCAAGTAAAATCTTCACATGTTGTATTACTTTCATATCCCTACCATGTTTAGAATAGTTTTATATCTCTCACATTATTAGAATATGGGTTATGGGGAGTACGTGATCATGCCCCCTTTATCGTACTGAGCAAAGTTTTATTTTACATGTTACTGCACCGTAGGCCATTATCCCGCATTTCTGTACGGATGTACACCTATGCTTGTGTACTTGTACGTATGTACATTTTATTTACATGTACCTCAGCATATTGTACACCTATTGACCGATCACGTACCTGCTACAGTTTTAAACATTACATATACATCTGTCTCTATGACATATGTATCCTTGCCATGATAGATTATGATGTACCATGATTCTAGTTTATTACATTCCTGTTCATTTCATGTTTTATGTATTTAGTTTGCTAGAATCAGTACTTGTTCCCGTCCTGACAGGATAACGTTGTAGGTATACTTACTGAGGAGGAGTTGCTCTGTGATTCGTATTATGGAGTTACTGCCGAGGACCAGGCTTTGTCTTACGAGGATGTACCTACGTGAAACATCGTCTAGTTGTCTATTTACATTTTAGACTTTTGAGACTAGTCATGTATTAGACTATGTATTTTGTGTCTGGACCTGTATCCAGCTTTACATTTCAGACTTGTACTTGAACTTACTATTATATGAGATAACTTTTGTGTTTGGAGCATTTATGACTCTTCTTTACTTATAAAACTGTTGGCACATTTAGTCTTATCTTGTTATCTCTAGAACAGCTTACTGCGCTTTATCTCAAGCGTAGGCTGGACATGACTCGGTCTGGCCCAACAATTTGGGTAGCGGATCGTGACATGTTTTTAGTGGTGGCCCATGCAGGTCTAGACTAAATAGTTTGGTTACGTTATTGTACCAAGCTTGTCTGCAATTAGGAACTTAAGGTAATTAAACAACATTAGGAATGACGCTTAGAATACCTAGAGGAATACTAGGATTGCAACATAGGAAATACATCACATGCTTGCTATTATAATTAGATTTTCTTGTTTATGATTGTTTACTTTAAAGAGTCCTTATAAGTCCTTTTATTTATTTATTTAGATGGTGCTCATCCGCTCATCCCAGTATGTCACACCTGAGAATGGCACACTCCCTATCCGGTCAGCTGACCAGTTGACCGATACACCTCCACCTCCACCTACCATACTCCCCCACTCTACAAATCCACCAACCCAGATGCCTCCACCACCTTCCACATCACAGTCCCAGCAGGACCCGATACTCCCACCACCACCTATCACTATACCTACCCAGGCTTCCGTCACACTCGACGGGAACCAACTGCTCACTCTGATCCAGGGGTTCCTAATAACCCATCAGGAGTAGACCACCCTACTCCGCCAGAGCATGGAGCGTTCTGAGGAACGTACCGAGGTCCCACCACCTGTAGAGCTACGGCAGAGAGCGGGGACGATCAATAACTTCATGGGTCTGAACCCCAAGGAGTTCTTAGGGACTGAGGGCATAGTTGTAGCAGATGACTGTCTACACTCGGTAGAGAGGAAGCTCCTTGGAGCTAGGTTGCTGAATGACCTCCAGGTCGAGGCAGCAGGATTTTTGCTGATAGACTTGGCAGGAGTTTGGTTCCGGAATGAGCCGCTATTCGCGAGAGGGAGGGCCACTTGGGATCAGTTCAAGACCCAGTTCAAGAAAAAATTCTTCTCGACCACCGCTAGGGTAGCCATTGGGATACGATTCCAGAACATCTAGCAGGGAAACCGTTCTGTTGACGAGTATGCGACAGAGTTTAGTCGCCTGAGCCGTTTCGCTCCTAGTCTAGTTGCAGACCCAGAGGAGATGACGCATAGGTTTTTCCATGGTCTAATTCCAGACATTGGCATTCTTATAGTGGCGAACGGTACGATTGACTACTACCAGAGCCTAGAGTTGGCCCGGAGCATAGAGGAGTGTCTTCTGTCTTGCAAGAGGCTGGCTTCTGTACACCTCGAGGGACCGTCCAAGCGTCAGGCTTTCCAGCCGAGAGCGCCGATGCCGTACCAGCAGACTTACCGTCCCCCTACACCACATCACCCGACCCCGCCAGTTAGAGCCCCGGGACCCCGTCAGCAGCAGAAGGGAGCTTTGTGTGGATTCTGCAAGAGACCAGGGCATGAGTACTCCATCTGCAGGAAGAGGTTGGGGCAGTATTTAGTTTGTGGGTCTGCCACCCATCAGTTTCGGGACTGCCCAGCAGCCAGAGTACCAGGTGCCAAACTACAGTCTAGAGGACAGCCGCTTCCGACTAAACAGCAGAGGGTTAGGCAACATCTGCAGCAGCAGAAGGGACCCCAGGGGAAGACTTATAGTCTAGCTCTTGAGCCAGAGCCAGAGCAGGTTTTGGAGCCAGATTATTTGGCTGATGTCATCACAGGTCATATTTATTTGCATACTTTTCTTGCTCTATGTTTGTTTGATTCTGGTGCATCTCATAGCTTTCTGTCATTAGAGTTTTTCCATAAACACCACTTAGTAGCTATACCTACCGAGGAGATGAGTAGAGTAATGACGGAAGGCGGACCAGTGCCCATTAGAGCTATCTATAGATGCTCTATTACTATAGCCGGGAGAGAGTTTAGGGGACGATTCTTTGTGATGCCACTCCCCGGGTATGATATCATATTGGAGATGGACTGGCTTAGCTATGCCCATGCAGCTATAGACTGTCATGATGGTAGTATTCTGTTCAGTCTCCCAGGCACGGCACCATTCAGTGTCAGGAGGACATGGCCGGAGATCAGCCTAGAGCCGAACTGTTGTGCGACAGTTGGGGAGATAGCACCGCCACACCCTATCATTAGGAAGTTTATGGATGTATTCCCAGAGGATCTTCCAGGACTTTCGCCTGACAGAGATATGGAGTTCACTATAGATTTAGTACCGGATTCATCACAAGTATCCCGGGCTTGCTATAGAGTGAACCCCAAGGAGGCCGTAGAGATGAAGGAGCAGATTGATGACCTGTTGAAAAAGGGTTTCATTCGATCTAGTACTTCTCCATGGGGAGCGCCAGTGCTCTTTGTGTCTAAGAAGGATGGTACAGTTCGGTTGTGCATCGACTACCCGGCGTTGAATGCCATCACCATTAAGAACAAATATCCTCTGCCCAGGATAGATGATTTGTTCGACCAGTTGAGTGGGGCGAAAGTGTTTTCCAGGATATATTTGAGATTCGGGTACCACCAGGTGAAAGTCAGTGCTGCAACATCCAGAAGACGGCGTTCAACACGAAGTACGGGCAGTACGAGTTTCTGGTGATGCCATTTGGTCTCATAAATACGCCATCTGTCTTTATGAATTTGATAAATAAGACATTTCACCAGTATCTGGATAAGTTCATCGTAGTGTTCACCGACGACATCCTGATATACTCGAAGACGTCGGAGGAGCATGCAGAGCACTTGCGGGCAGTTTTGGGGATTCTGAGGCAGGAGAGATTGTATGCCAAATTGTCGAAGTACGAGTTCTTTTTAGACCGAGTGGAGTTTCTCGTCCATGTAGTTACTGAAGAGGGGATCTCGATGGATCCCAGGAAAATTGCTGCCGTTGAGACATGGAAGGCTCCGACGTCAGTTTCAGGGATCAGGAGCTTTTTGGGTTTAGCCAGATATTATAGGAAGTTCGTCCAGGACTTTGCTAGGATAGCTGAACCCATGACGAAACTGACACGGTAGGATGCAGAGTACATCTGGTCAGAGGACTGTCAGGCAGCGTTTGAGGAGCTGAAGAGGAGGCTAACGACCGTTCCAGTTCTGACATTACCTTCAGGATCTGGAGGTTTCACCATATACAGCGATGCTTCGGGAAAGGTGCTAGGATATGTCCTACAGAAGCATGGAAAAGTGATTGCTTATGCATCTAGGCAGTTACGAACTCATGAGCGGAACTATCCTACCCATGACCTAGAGTTAGCTGCGGTGATCTTTGCACTCAAGTTATGGAAATATTACTTTTACGGAGAGCGTGTGGAAATCTTTACTGACCGCAAGATCTTGAAGTATGAGTTCACACAGAAAGAGCTGAACATGAGACAAAGACGATGGTTGGAGTTGATGGAGGACTTCGACATCGATTTACAGTATTACCCCGGAAAGGTAAATATGGTGGCGGATACGCTGAGCCGGCATCCGATGGCATGGTATCTGATGATAGATCGACATTTGCGGAAAGATATAGAGAAGCTCGGTATCGAGATAGTTCGGCCAGGATCAGTGATACAGATGATGGCGCTTGACATTCAGTCAGGTTTGATAGGGCAGATCAGGGAGGCACAGTCTACAGATGAGAGCTTTCGCAGACTTCGAACCCAGGCTTTAGCTGGATTGCTGGATGACTTCACCGTAGCAGAGGATGGATCCTTGAGGCATGGTAGCCGATTGTACGTGCCGAAGGAAGAGCTGATAGAGGCAGTCTTTTAAGAGGTGCATCGATCGAGATATTCTATTCACCCTGGTGTCAACAAGATGTACCATGACTTGTGGTAACATCTTTGGTGGCATGGGATGAAGAGGGAAGTATCACATTTCATTTCGAGATGTCTAGTTTGCCAGCAGGTCAAGGCGGAGCGCCAGAGGCCAGCTGGTCTATTATAGCCGTTACCCATTCCCGAGTGGAAGTGGAAACACATTATGATGGACTTCGTCTCAGGGCTTCCTTGTTCCCAAGGAGGGAAGGATGCCATTTGGGTCATCGTGGACAGGCTGACGAAGTGTGCGCACTTCATACCCTTCAAGGTGGGAATTTCTACCGAGAAGTTGGCAGAGCTATACATGCAGCAGATAGTTCACTTGTATGGAGTACCAGTGAGCATCGTGTCGGACAGAGACAGCAGATTTACGTTCCACTACTAGAGGAGCTTGTAGGAGGAGTTGGGCAGTCGGCTCAAGTTCAGTACTGCGTACCACCCGCAGACAGATGGACAGTCCAAGAGGACGATAAAGATGCTGGAGGACATGTTGAGGACTTGTGTGCTAGACTTTGGCAGATCATGGGAGAGCTATCTGTACTTGGTAGAGTTTTCATACAACAACAGCTACCAAGCCGGCATCGGTATGTCTCCTTTCGAGGCACTATATGGACGATGATACCGTACACCGCTCTTTTGGGATGATGTTAGGGACAGAGCTATGCTTGGGCCAGAGATGATCACGGATGCAGCAGAGAAGGTCAGGATGATTAGAGACAGGCTCAGAGTAGCTCAGGACAGACAGAAATACTGGGCCGATGCTAGTCGCAGATCGATAGAGTTCGCAGATGGTGATATGGTGCTAGTGAAGATATCACCTACTAGCGGGACGATCCGGTTTGGACGATGAGGCAAGTTGAGCCCCAGATACACCAGGCCGTTCAAGATACTTGGCAGGATCGGAGAGGTAGCTTACAAGGTTGCACTTCCACCTAATCTAGCAGGAGTTCACGATATCTTTCATGTGTCTCAGCTGAGGAGATATGTTCCAGACCCCAGCCATGTGCTAAATCATTCAGAGTTGGAGATTGGACCGAGCCTTGTAGTTACTGAGCAGCCAGTGGAGATATTGGATAGGAGGGAGAAGAGGGTGAGGAACAAGGTCATACCCTTAGTATGAGTAGCTTGGAGCCGTCACTCTCCATGTGAATCTACTTGGGAGAGGGAGTCGAACATGAGGGAAAGATATCCTTACTTGTTCGACCCAATAGCTGCGAGGGAACCACCCGTTCCCGCTTGATACCTTAGAGGTTAGTTTTGATCATAGCCTTAGTTATTTGTTGCATTGCTTGCTATGTTAGGAAATTGTAGGGTCTTCAATCCTTGTGAATTTCGAGGACGAAATTTTTCAAAGAGGAAAGACTTGTCAGCCCTTGTTTTTCAATTTAATTCAATTAGTGTTAATTAGTTGCTAATGACCTATTTAGCTTTAAAATAATTTATTATGATTTTAGAATTTTCTAAATTTTTAAATAGTTTTTAAATCAAATATATTATTATGTAATATTTAATTTTATTTAATATCGTTTTGCAAATAAATTAATTGTTTTAATAGGAGTTTGCAAATTAATTTTTGTAAACTGTTTGGGATTGGGGTCTTTGTGTAAGTCCCCAATCTCTGGGGACCTTACTGCAACCTACCCTATCCTCCCTCCCACGTTCTCTCTCTCCTTTCACCCAACACTCCCCGCGACCGGCCAGCTGCCGACGACCACCGACTTCCCCCAGACCATAACCGACCATCTCCCCTATATAAACGACCCCCAGACAACCCTAACTCTAGCACACCACCTGACCACCCCGACCCCCTTCTTCCCCGCGAGAACCCATTTCTCCTTCGTCTGAACCTAACTCCGGCCATACCCCCCGCCAACTGCCACTGCCGTCTACGCCACCCACCCACCACAGATATTTCTCCGCGCTGAGGCGAGTCCACGCCACCCGAGCGCCCTGCGACACGCCCCAGCCGCCGTCCAGCCACCTCACAACCACCATTCTTCGGACACGTACGTGTTAACCCTATTTTCGTATCGTACTGTCTCGTCTTCACAAATACGACTCGCCAGACACGAGCATACGTAGTAATCTGGACACGTCCTACTCGACTCGTGCGTATCGTGCATGGCCAGGACACTCGTACTCGATAGTTTTTTTCGTGTCCTTAACTGTCCGGACACGAAACTGTGCTATCGGGTTTAAATCCGTTAACCTAAATAACACTAACCCTAACCCAAACTCTAACACACAGCTCGGGCTGACCCCTAGCCAGCCCGACCGAGCCCAAGAACCCGACCCCTCTAGGCCGAGTTCAAAACCCCCCTTTCCCTGTTCTTTCTTTTTTTTTGTGTTTTGTTTTGTTTTATTTATTTATTTATATGTATATATGTATTTATAGATATATATATGTATTATTATATATATATATTATATATATTTTTATATATATATAGATATATATATATATATATTATATAATATA